>JAHWFP010064933.1:86983-100047 GCA_023313725.1 Lithobius niger
GGGGGGGGGGGATTAAATCTGCTTCACAATTCAACGGATGTTTCAGGGAAAATAAAGAAAGAAATCACAAGGTAAAGGGTAAATGAAGCAAGCAGTCTGCATTAAAGACTGGCCTAGTGTATTGTGTATCCTCACAAGGCCAGTCTTTAATGCAGACTGCTTGTTTCATTTCAGGGAAAAGGTTAGAGACTAGATTAGAGACTATTTTTTAAAACAAACCCATTTGAACAACCTAATCCCGAAGGGAGGTTTCAGGGCCCCTGAACCGAAAATCATGAAACCTATTTTTAAACTGTTTAGTGATATCATCACTCTTAAAAAAGAGTGTAGCGGAGCCGCTGAAAAGAAAAAGAAAAAAAGATTTTGACAGGTAAGGGCTTTCATATACTTCACGAAGCCTGCTGTTATCTCCAGAAAGCCCTAAAAAGTAACAACCACGGCATGAATTGGTTACAGTTGTGCTTTATCTGCCGATGCAAACACCCATCATACACACCAAACATATTATCTTTGCGTCAACATAATTATAAGCGTTCATCCAGTAGGTCGTCTCGTCGTGTCAGTGAAAGTTTACGTCACCGGCCACGTGTGTGCTCATCGTAACTTGTCATTTTTTGGTTTTTTTCTTCTTCTTTGCTTTACTTTCTTTCTTTTTTTTGTTGTCTAAGTGACGTCATGCGTCGTTTGTTAGTGAGGTAGGCGAGGCAGAACAAGAGAGAAAGGGTCGCAAGGGAAATTATTTGGTCTTGTCGTCGACGTTACGTTGTTGTAACCCGATGGCCGAACGCCCCACTTTCGCTTTCAATCGCGGCCAATCGTTCAAGTTCATGCCCGATGGCTACTTGTACTTGGGTCAGCTCCCCCACTTGACCCACTTGTCCAACAAACTAACGATCTGCCCAATCAAGCGAAAGACTAGAACGCTACTTATAACTTCGTTTGTTGCCGCTAGATGGAGGTCAGCCAGCAAACAAGACAACTCTTTCATCAGGGAACAAATGGACGGTTTGTTTTGTTTAGGTTTAAGGGGAGCCCGCTGGGCTGGTTGGAGGGGTATTTTGAGGGATTTGGGGAAGTGGGGGCAGTCGGAGGTCTTATCTCCTTCCCCGGTAGCAATTGCTTAAATGGGTGTCCTCAATTGCATCCAATAAAAGTTGTGGTTGTTCGGTATCCTTTGAGGGTGAGGTTTCCTTATGGGTCTGATCGAGTGCAAAGCCTCGCTTGTTACATGGTGTTGAGAATAGAATTATTATCGGAGAAACAAAAACGAGCCGGTCACTTAACGTGACGCATTTTATGAAAGTCACTACATTTTTAGCTCGTGGTTTGTTATAGATTGTGAACAATTTCGTGACGTCGAAAATTAAACGTACAGTCCTCCTGGTTGGCTCTCCTGTATGGCTGTTTTGCAACAGTGCTTCAGGCCCGTGTAAATGTTGCAAAGGCATTTATTCACCTATTTTTTTCCCTCTTGAGAAACGGTTTTGCTACATTCACACTAACCTATGTAAATTAAATGCAAAAGCTATTTCGCGCAGGATGCTCGAATATAGTGAGAAAATATGTCCTTTTAACGTAGGCCTATTGTGATTTATTCATTATTAATTTATTTACAAACATATTGTCATTTACCTGTGGGAAAGCGACAATAACTAGGCTAATTTTAAAAAAAAAGATGACAGTAACAAGTAGCATATGACGTAGTTAGAAAACAACAGTATCTTCGTTACAATGACCTATAGTGTCCGCGGCCTATCTTGAGTTCGCTCCAGAACGAACACAGATAATCGATTGTATGTTTTTGGTAGCAGACAGAGTGCCTTGTTGATATCCAAGATGGTTACAAAAACAATGGCTGCCCTCGATTAAAGCCACTCCCTCCAGGAAGACGTAGCCGCTCATAAAATACCTGCAGGACTCAAGATACGCTGCACACACTATAGATAATGAAAGCTTTACAATATTAGCAATGATTAACATACAAAGCTAAAATGTTACAACGAAAAACATAAATGAAGCCTCCAACCGGTCGGAATGGAGAAACTTACATTCGTATTTCTTGTCGTCCAAAATAACTTCATCTAGTTTGTTTTTAAACCCATTGACATACATTGACAAATAGCGTTTGGCGAGCGAGAAGGTCTCGTTCCATAAACCTGCCCTAAGTGCACGTTTACGCAACTAGAAGCTAGAAATCACCTCAAATTTCAACATGGCGGCTGTTTTCTGTCTGCCACCTCGCAACGAAAAAAGCAAATAACGTGAGTTCAGAAGCGTTTGGGAAAATTGTTTCGTCATGCGAAATTCTTTATATTATTGGCACGGATTATAAGACTGCAAGTATTTACTCAAACGATGTCGGATTTAGCTAATCCATTTAGCGTTGTTACCATGGCAATGTCACCTTTGCCATCGCGATTGCGTTCTAGCTGCGAGAATGCAAGGGCGAGTCGTTGCGTAAACGCGCCCTAACACAGAAAAGCTGCTTGCAGTGTGTAGTGTTTGCACAAACAACGGCATCTACCAGGAACGATTATTCCATATGCAGAATATGGAACATTTTTTATGTGTGTTCCAAATTCGATGACTGCCATCGACTTTTGAGTCTGTCGACGAAAGAGATTGTACAGCTTTTCCCTTGCACGGGTTTTTTGGTTGAGCCGAGGGGTTTCCATTGTAATGGTAGCTAGCTTTACGTTGGTTTGGGAATGGGTAATTTAGTCTATGGAAGTCTCTGCTGCGTGCCAGGAATGGCTGATGCGAATCAAAAAAGACGGGAATCGGAGTTTCCTGGGATAGCTGGATTTTCTTCCTGGCTGGATTTCGCCAACAAAGACCGAACTGCCGAGAGGAGACGGGGGAATGGGGAGGGGTGGGGAGCGAAATTACCAAGTAAGCCTACGAAACGACTCCAACTCCACTCTCAAAGGAAAAACAACAGTCGAACGAAGACCGAATAGGGGAAAATATACACGTTAAATGACTTGGTGTAGGTTGCCGTTCGTAGCTATTTGTTCAGTGGGTGTGCAGGCTATAAAATGAGCTGTAAAAATCATTGCTAGCGTTGCAAAATAGTCGGAGGATCCCGAATACCCAAGTTGCTGAAGGAACAGTGACCACACAATTTGTTAAATCTGCAAATTTGTCATAATACAGCATCCCATTTCAGACAAAGTCCAGAAATAAATTTTTTAGTGGACGAAAATAAATAATGGTATAAATAGGGTTGGCACAAGATCCCACATACAAAAAAAAAAACAAGTACTTTCAAGGCCTTTTTCCAAAACTTAATTTTACTTTTCAAGGACTTTTTCCAATTAATTCATTAAAGACCAAACCATTAATCAACAAATGCTAGCGTAATTCAAATAAGGCTGCTCAGCTTCAAATAAGGGTTAGTGTTACCGGTGAATCGGCAATGACATCTCACTAAACACTAAAATATTCATGTTTTAATCATGTGCGGAAAAAAAGCCACAGGAAAAAGCCAAAGGGAAGACAAAATTGTTTTCTTTCTTTTCGTTTTTTCCCCGTATTATTGTTATAAGTTACGTTAGGTCTGGTCAGTTAGCGTGGCTCGATTCCCTCCAGGCACGGTTAGGAGTTTAACCAATAAGTTTTTTTTTCTTCGACTTTTTATCCATCTGCTTTTTTTACCCTGACTTTTGCCACAGCTTCATTTCCCCTCTTAGTAAACAACTCAACTGATGATTACGCGTTTACGACAAACATAATAACTTATAAATAAATTGCAAAATAAAAAAAGCTAGGACGGTATTTTTAATTACGACCACAAAAAAGTTAAATTCAAGAATTTCAAGGACTTAGCCATATTTGAAGAAACTTGAATTTTTTCTTAACAAATTCAAGCACTTTCAAACACAAACACCTTGGGCGAACTCTGCATAGTATAGTCTTTTTTTTTTTAAATACCCGTACGCGTAAGCATGGTGTAGTACGCCCAACCAAGAAGCCAGGTCCATCGACGAATAACAAGCTTCGTGAGAGTTCCCTGGGAACCCGAGCAAAGCCAACAAAGTACAGTCTGATTGTTAGGGTCGCAGCCTGAGCGCCAAAGGGTTGCGATATCGAATCGATGAAAAAAAGGACTTCTCTGTGCATAAGTTTGGAGTGGATGGGTTTACTAACTAGGGGACGGACGAATATTCGAATATTCGTTCGTTAGAGCATATTCGAATATGATATATTCCTTTCGAATATTCGTAAAATAAAAATTCTGTGTAATTTTACGTTTTTTTTTTGATTTTCCTGTGGGCTTATTGTGTCACCCAGCCAGTCCGCACTATGCTTCCTTCTCTTTCCCTTCCACCAATCCAAGCAACAATCCATGCGTTTCGTATCGTCACTTGCCAGTGTGTGTGTGTGTGTGGGGGGGGGGGGGTGATTACGGGCGCGCACAGGAGCTCTTACTAAAACTGTTAAAATCTAAAGAACAGCCAGGGCCGTGGTAATGAGCTGATAGATGACGTTAAGTTCAATATCATAAGTGAAAGGGCAAGATACCGTGGTGAATTACGTTCATTCCGGACTGCAGTTGACAAATTTTTTGGGGGAAGTTGTATTATGTACGCCTTTCAACTTGCCAAGCCTAGTAGATTTAATTAAACTTGTGGTTATATTACGTATGCCACGCATTACCAATAGACTAAATAAAAAATAAAACTTAGGTATTTTATGACAAATAGATTTTTTTGGGGGGAAGGATCAGGTCGAAACATCGAAAAAAAAAATTTGAACGAATATTTGTTTTTTTCCTATTCGTCCGACCCCTAGGATTTACTCACAGCATAATGCTGTCGTAAATTTTTTTTAGTGCGTAGTTATTCAATATTGAAATTTTATTCCAGCTGAAGCAACTGGGTGTTACGGTAGTTGAACTAGATTACTTACGGATTTATTTTAGTCAAACTGTAGATGAATTGGCTTTGTTTTGAACTTTATCAAACATTTTTGAAGCTGAAGTTAGTATGGTAAGGGGTGGGGAGGGGGGGGGGGAGAACCGGGATGTGACCCTTGAAACCTCCGGTCACTCCAGGGCTAAAACTTTATAACATTGCTAGCAAAGTTTCGTTAGCTGGCAACTAGCTGGTAACCCCGTTCCTACCCCACCTCCACCCCTCTTTGTGGGCTACAAGATTCCCTACGTGTGGTAGGGTGGATGGGTCGTAAATGAATTCATGTTGTCAGCCATTTTCCACTTATCGCTCCACTGCCGAATGCAGCTATTTAATCTCAGTTGGCCTTGCATTTCTCCCTTGTGGTTTCCAATTACGGCGCGAGATGGCGCTCATGTTCCTTTGTCAACCGCGATCTATTTTCTCATTCTGCATTGCTGTCTCTGTACTTCTCCCTCGTAGCAACAATTATGTTATGAGATGGCGCTCATGTCCTTTGTTAGGCACGACCGCACGAGATATATTTAGAGTACCGCCCGTTTTGATTGGCCGAAGCAGATGACGCAGGAACACAACAGCCAATCAGAGCTTGCTTACGGTATTAATAATGTAGATCAAATCTTGCAGGAAATAGCATGTTTACTGTGTATTGCTTAATTTCATCACTGCTCACGAACGAGTCGTCTTATTCAGGCTACTAATCTGATTACTCCGGCTATCGAGTTTTATGCCTTGTGCAAGATAATACTCCCCCCCCCCCCCCACCAGAATCTAGGTAAAAATACCCCTGGAAAAAATACCCCGGAAAAAATATCCCCGGAAACAATCCCCTGGAAAAAATGCCCCTGGGAGAAATACCCTCGGAAAAAATACTCCTTTGGAAATACACCCCCGGTGAAATACTCCAAGTCCTGTAGTACAACCAATTTAAAAAATGTGAATTAAAGTATCCGATATTTTTGCACCAGTGTATCTTCCACACACAAGGTCAAATGATCAAGGCCCGAGATCGCCTGAAAGGTTTATAATTACACAAAAATAATTTATGTATTTTAATTTTTTAACAGAATCTACCATTTCTGTTTTTGTGATTTATTTCGATTTAGCCAAACAGAACAAAAGCCGCAGAAAAAATAAGTTTACTTTCCAACTTCCTTTGCCTGCCTGGTGAAATTCGAGCCAAGGCAACTGACCCAAACTAACCTTTCCTATAACAAAAACAATAATACGAAAAAAAAAAATCGACAAAACAATTCTGGTCTCCGCAGTTGTCTTTTCTTTAGTTTTTTTCTTTTTCGTTGGTTGGTTTTTTTTTCCAGCATCTTTATCCGTGGGATTTTTTTTCAGCACCGAATCGCGACACCATGCGGGCAATTGTCGAACGAGTGACTGTTTTTACTTTCCGGAAAACATACGTTGAAAATTAAGCTTTGAGGATTTTCGCTCCAGTTATCATTCGTGGTGAGAAGTTAATTAACACTGCTTTGATAAAATAAAATTTCAGTTATCTTACATCAACTGGGGTGTATTTTTTCATCAGCATAAAGAAGGACTTTTTCCGGGGGGTATTTTTTCCAGGGGTATTTTTCCGGGGGTATTTTTACCTACCCACCTACGCCCCCCCCCCCCAGCAATTTTTGGTAATGGATTAACTGTGGCGTCTTTATTCACCACGGTACAAAACACAAATCTGAGTTTAATTCCTTAATCAGTATAAATAAATCCTCTTGCTCAGGACGCAGCTTTCTTGAGTAAATGGAAGGCATTTTGTCCACCATACCCTCACATTATTTTCATATAGCAGTAATGGATTTTCTGTCTTGTTTTTGGAACGGACAATATTGCTCTTGTTGCGTCTTCGTTTGACCTATTTTTTTTCCCGTTTCTGCATTGGATGCCAATCCTAGTTTGGCGGTAATTATTTCCCCTCCTTCACCTTCCCAATAGGATTTTAGGCGATTGTGACGTAACCAAGGTAATCTTCGGGAGCGGTAATTCCATGATCCGTAACTGCCGACTTTAGTGGGTGGGTGTCGAAGAGGGCTTGGGGGAGTTGGGGGATAGGGGCGCACAAACATGTTGTGCTGTCATGTTGTGCCCCGTGGGTTCACGTGATGCGATTGGAGAGGATGTCATGTGTGGCGTCTTGACGTTCACAGACCGTGGAACTGGGTCACCAGACAGACAGCAAAAAGGAGGGGATTTGAGAGGGTGCGGGTGGGTTCGGAGGGGGGGGGGGGGAGTTTGGATATTCTTTGCGTTGGTTTCTGGCTCTGTGGTTTTTGGGTCTTGTGTCTGTTGAGCCGTGAAGGATAAATGCTTCAAGTCCATGCTGTTGACTAAACCATGTGTTTGTGGTTGAATTTTGACAACTTTTTAGTGCTTGTCGTGCTTTTGTCCTGCTTGGAATGGGGGTCAGTTGGTGGTGGGGTTTAAGGGAAGGAAACACACCCAAAAGAAATTCAGGTACACCCAGATAAAGAATGATTTAATGACTTGATTGCCAACCAATTCGGTAGAAATTCTTTCGCACAAACTTTTAGTTGATGAGTGGTCCTGGTGGCTTAGGAGTGGTGTCTGAAGCTTGCCTGAAAAAGTTCTGTTACTGAAAGTGGAACCTAGCAGGACTTTTAGTCAATGTAACGTGAGACACTAGGCTCCTTCATGAGCTATGAGAGCTATTCTGGCCACTTTCTTGACCCCCAACCACGATCGAAGATGTTCTGGTTAGAATCCGTGTGGGGTCCCACCACCCAAAAAACATCAACAACAAAACAGGATTTGTTTCAGCTTGTAATGAAAGTTTAAAGCTGTTCTTGTATATGGGCATTAGTTTGCTTCAGATCCGTGTAGAAAATTTACTTCTGGAGGAGAAAACGTACAAACGTACAAAGATTGTTGACCAAATTTTTTTCGTGGAAGCCTCTTAACTTTCGGGAACGTCCAGACCAACAAGGAAGAAGTCAGTTAATAACTGGTTGTTCTCCCTAACAATCAGCAAACACACGCAGTTTTGCTCAATCAAAAATTGTTGTAGATCCAACAGACACATGCAATATTAATAAACAAAAACGTATCGTTAAAAGTTAAAAGTAAGGGTCTAAAAGTCAAAACCTGTAAGGAACACGGACAAGCTTTCACTGTAAGGGTCTAGGTGTCAAATTTGGCCAGTAAGACACTGCTAAGCATTAGACCCTTACTACCCGGTTTTTGAGCAACAGCTGTCCGAGATCGTCCTATAAAGACCCATGAGATGATCCAATGATAGTGGGGTGGTGGGTTTCCTACTTTGCTTTAGGTTGACATTTTTTCCCGGTTTGGTAACATGGCAGCGATTCCAAGCAAGACAACCTGCTACAAGTGTAAGCGTAGTTCAGTAAGCCACCTTTATGCACTTACGTTTCATCGAAGTGCAACGGAGAGATTAAGGTGCTATGCAAGTGATCTGGGGGCGAACTGGGTAGCCGGTTCGAATCCGGGTCATGCCACTCCGATTTAACGTAAGTGCATAAAGGTGGCTTACTGAACTACGTTACTTCTAGTGTACGATTTTCGCTGTTGGCCAATTTCCAATTTTCCTTACTAAGTCATTAACATGATCACCGGGTAGTAAGGGTCTATGCTTAGCAGCGTCTTACTGGCCAAATTTGACACCTAGACCCTTACAGTGAAAGCTTGTCCGTGTTCCTTACAGGTTTTGACTTTTAGACCCTTACTTTTAACTTTTAACGATACGTTTTTGTTTATTAATCCGTGTTACTTTGAGAATTGTAATAAATAGGTGTGGTGGTGGGTGAGGGGTGGGGTATGTGTGACACCTTTATAATTAATTTGTTGTTTGTTTTGTTGCGCCGCTTTTAAGCTCGGTAAATTGCTATGCTCCTTACTAACCTGGCTATCGCAAGTGTTAACAATAGAAACAAATCCTTTAATCTTCAGTCTATGTCTTGCAGCTGGCGTTTGCTAAATGGCATTGTTGCATAATAACAATGTTTAAAACAATGTAAAACAATCAATCTGGTCGTTTAGAGCTCCGTAACCCCTGAACCACTTGACCAATTAGAAAAGGCCTTATGGAAAGGGCACATCTACGGAGCAATACCTGTAAAATGAGCTAAGAACCAGCTTTACACGACAAATAGTTTGACCTGTAGAGAGGACAGACGAAAGTATCCCCAGAACAACAACAACAAGAAGCAGAACAAGAAGTTGTCTATTTGGCCCCTCTCTGTATCTCGGGTTTGGCTGGACTGAATTTCACAATTTTTGGACTGTAGACAGGCCTTGACTAGTCAAGGCTAGATTCCAAATTTGGTTTAAAATTTTTTTAATTTTGACGGAGTTATAAGCTCTCAAAGTTGAAAGTTTAACACAGAGATCCTAGGTCGACCCTTACTAACACTGGCTATCGCCAGTGTTAATACAAGCGTTACAAGTATGGTGTGACACAGATGAATAATGACAAACTACGTAGACATCTAAATCTTATTTAAAGAGGTGCTGCAATAAGGACTCGAGCGAAGCGAGCGGAGCGATGTGTCTAGTCTATGTTTATTTATCACTTCTTGTTGAGCCGATTTGGTTTTGGTATTTACGCTTCAGTTGTTATTTTACATACATCTGTCCAACATTCTTTTCCATGGTTCATCTAAGAACTTCACATAAGAATTATGTGAGTTTAACATAATATTGTTTCCTTTCTTCAAGACGATGTGTTCCATCATTGCGACAGTGCTTTTGCAGCGGAAGTGTTCGAAAATGTGTTCGCCATCGTGTGGCCGACTTGACTTAAACCTTTCAAATTTTGTGTGGTCACGTTGATTTCCCGGCACAAAACAGGCTGCTTGTCGCTCAACCAAGGCGTGATTGTAGAAAGTTTTTCTTTGCTAAGCGCCTTGTGAATGTTGGAACTCTCTACCTGGTGATGTTGTCGAGACGTCCTCCGCCTGCTGTTTTTTAAAGCTGAACTTAAAAAATGTGACCTTCTGACATTCACCATACTCTGGTGAATTTTCTTTTTTAGATTTTTTTCCTCCCTTGTGTTAACCTGTGAAATACCGTCTGCCACTAGGCCATTTTACCTATTTGTTAAATTGGGCTGGGTAGTAGTGACACTTTAGTGTCCTTCTCTGTCCAGTGTTCACTTTAGATCCTACAAATATTATTATGTATTATAATGTTCATAACATAAACACAATTAGAGACTTTTGTTCATTCACACTCGAGGTACAAGTGGCTGACATCCTGATTAATTATTACCATATTAGGCCAAAACGAATTGGATTCACCATTTCGAAGCGAGAGGTCGCTATTGTTTCCATTTCTTTCGTCGGTGTAACTTGTTTGTCGCAGGTGGTATGCATGCATTGTTTCGCCCCGAACCCATTACCGATAGGTTTTTTATAGCCGGCTGAGCTGCCGTCATCCAAGTATGTAGGCCAAGGGAATTAAATTAAAGGAAGGGAGGGAGGGGCCATAGGTCGAATGCAAGGGAGGGAGTTCCCAGTGCGGGCGGGCGGACGGGCGAGCTATCCTTGGAGTCGGAACCACAATACAACGCCTGCGGACTTACTGGTCGTTTGTTGGTGAATACAAGTGCCCTTTCCACCGCTCATTACCGCAATTGCTATGCGTCTTGTCCAGCAGCACGTGCTTGTGTTTGTACCGTAGCCGCCAGAGAGACAGGTGCCGAATGACTGCCTTCCGGGTAATAGCGTAAAAAGAAGGGTTCTCTCCCTCCTCTCCTCCTCTAGTAGTCTGGAAACACAAAAGGACAAGGTCGGCGTTCCCCTGCACCCCCCCCCCCCCTACTCTCCCGCCCCATCCGCTCGTCAACGTTGGTCGGCGACAAGTTGTCTTCGGCTTTACGCACTTATACGATATTTCGGTTCTTCTGTTTTAAGAACTCCTAATATGCTTAAAGGGCAAATACATCCATTTTGACATGCATGCTTTACTTTTGGATCATTTACGCAATAACTAAACACAAGAATTGCGGTAAGGATACGTTACGTACGTCCGATTCAACAATTTAATTATTGCATCACCAAAACACGACATGGAGACCGCCATTGTTTGGCTGGAAAGTGCAAAAGTCTGACTTTTCACGGGGCCAGCTCATAACACCCGGGGAACCCGTCAGGTGGTGCCCACCATCATGATGACGAGGTCTATTGTAAATCCTCAAATTTACAGGTAATGCATATTCCATCGCAATAGAAAGAGAGAATTACCACGGTGGCAGCTAAATTCTGTGTCTATTGCTGAAACGAAAATATTCATTACCTGTACCCACCCTCCCTCCCCACTTGAGTCACCACCACGACATACTGATGGGAATAAAAGATGACTGAGACGCACGTTCAGCGCTTATGTACTACAGGAGGGAAGTGCGAGCCCGCACTTTGGGCTAGCGAGCTGGCAATTGACTATTATTCAATTAAATCTCTAGTGGTAAAAAGGATTTGAGAATAAAAATGCTAAAATTTACAGGTAATGCATATATTCGTTTAAGCAATAGAAACAGAAATTTGCCACCGCGGCAATTCTCTCTTTTTGTACCTTGAGGTATTTTTCATATTGCACGTGTTGATGGTCATGCTGATTCGAACTGCCTTATAGTAGTGCCAGCTTGGACTTATGTGCCAGTATGTATCCCTTAACACAAAAGTTATTCTAACATCATGAATCTTGGTCCAAAGGTGGTTTAAAGAACACTTCTTTGACTGTGATCTGGAACCTATTTTAAGTCTTGAGTTAGTCCAATAGAAATTCTCTACAGTTAAAACAACATTCGGCCTGCCTTATAACAGCCATACGCACGCAGTCATGTGTCCATGCGCTACCCTCGCGAGATTCGGCGCAGTAATACTACAACGTCACTTCCGCCCTCGTCTTCTCGCGATCACATGAACGACGTCTGGCCTAGCAGACGAATTGAGGGTCACGTGATAGCATTGACGCAAAAATTGTGTCGTCACAACCGGAAACAATGAAACTTCATGGTCATTGTAGGCCCGCAAAGGATCATATACGTGCGGAACGCGATAAATAAAGTTACCAGTATTCAACAGAAAATGTCCTCGACGCCACATTTAAGAATGGATTTTTAGCTAGGGGTCCAAAGTAAATAAAACTTTGGAGTCGTACTTGATGTGGAGGATCGAGAAAAATGGCTCTGGGAGGAATACCCTTTTAACCTGAAATGGTATAAGAAAAGCTTACTTTTTTCCGGTGGGGGAAGGGGGGGGGGGGGAGGAAAGTTCTTACGGTCTGCCGTAATCCGCCGATTTTCTCCGTCCTTTTTCTGTTCATTCCCACACCTCAACATAAAAATAAAATCCCGCCCACGTATAAATCGACGTGGCAATAGGAAGAATCCGTAAAACTGACCAAAGGGTATAGGTTAGTAAGATTAATGGTTGGTCGGTTTTGGCTGAAGTTTTGAGTAATATAAAGGGATTGGTTGGTTGCATGGCCAAGTATAGTATGCGCGCGCAGTGAGGAAAGGGCGAAGCAGGGCAGGAAAGCAACCCGTTCCAGTCCGTTGGCTAGACGCTTCCGGAAGTGGAAGGAACCATTTCGTGTGGTATATGCAGGGGGTAGGAGTTGTTGGTTGTGGCGGGCGAGGAAAGCCATTTCCGCTAGAGTTATTGTGGCATTAAAAAGTTAAGATGTGTTGAGATGGGAGCGGGCTATTAATTTGGACAATTACCTGGCAACACGCCCTGATGGGAGTGGGGCTTGGGGGAGGAGGGGAGGGGGTGAAAATTGGGTGGGTGTTGGTTTCTTGAAACTGTAGCCTATGATTGTTGTGGTAGCGTACTGAACGAGAATGAAGGCAATTGTGGGAGAACGTGTACAGGGTGGCCCATAAAAACATAACCCCTGACATTTTTATTTTTTAAATTTTTAGATAATAAATGAAAGTCCAGAGTCGAAAAAAAATTGGGTCCTTAACTTTTTAAAAAAAGTTTTGAAAGAACAAATTTTAAAATTATGACCTGTCTCTTATTGTAGCCACGCTGCCACACATAAAAGTATAGGTTTTTTTTCTTCTTCTTAAAATTTGGACAAAAAGATGTTTGGGTCATTATTTTTCTCCGGTAGGAGGTGGGAGTCGGATAAGTCCGGGGGGGGGGGGGGGGG
>JAHWFP010064933.1:100147-148002 GCA_023313725.1 Lithobius niger
TGGAAAGGTGGAGGGGGGGGGGGCGGTGTCACAAGTAATTTTTTGACCTAAAAACAGGGTTCGTACCAGTGCTTACGAACCTTATGCCGATCGTTATTCATCATTTTTGCATTTTAAGGCCTTACAAGTCCTTGAAAAATAAAAAATTAAGTACTTGGTCGTTGAGAGCCCTTCTTTTAACTTCCGGACCAATTGTTTAAAGCCTCTGCTGGCAGTTTTTGTTTATGCAACTTTTCAAATTTAATTTATTTTCATAAAACCAGAGAGGGGAGCTGAAATCCTCACTCCAAGGCTGAGTTTGTGAAGCGTTTGACAATTTCGTTCAAAAACCTAGGAAACCGTTATATAGTAATGTAAAAAGGCAAGCCCTGAGTGCTAGGCTACTGAATTTTGTTTGTTTGCCCTAGTTTTTTTTATGGCTGTGTACACAGTCCGTAATACGTTTTCAATAGACTGATTTGTCATTACGGTAAGGATGTTTTGTCCAGGTAAACTATTGCCACAGTCAGTGTATATGGCAGTATGCCGTCAATATTACCTGCGGAAGTTGCTGCTGCTGCTTTATTAGAAAGAATTTTGGAGAGGTAGGTTTGCCATAGTCAGATACAGTGCTTGCTCATATCGTTTTTCTTGGCGAGAATTGCTTGCTAACTTCGGGTAGGTTTTTTTTGTCCCCTGTCCTACGCAAAAATGCCAGGATGGTGAGTATTTAAGTGACTTTCGCTGAAGGATGTGAGCTTTTTGACATTAGTATTTTATTTTACTTTTCTTTATTTTTTTTTAAATTTAAAAGTCTCTTTAGAAGAAATAAAAACTAAAAAAGTTGGGGGGGGGGAGCCTGATGAGCTTGTCTGTCCCTTTTGGAAGCTCAAGAACCAAACTTTTATTCCGTGAGCTTTTTTTAGTCTTTTTTTAATGCTTTGTGATTTTTTAGCAGGACTTTGTACTCAAAGTCCTTAAAATCCATTCGGCTGAAGTGGTACGAACCCTGTAAAAATGATACTTGTAAGAGTCACAATTTTTAACTATATAAGTTTTTATTAAATTTTGAAGTTATTTCTATTGATATCCATTGAATAGTTCTTTAAAACCAGTTTCTAAAAAGTTTTTCTACCATGGGGTATTTTTCGGCGTTGTACGGAAAATGGGGTATTTTCGTGTTGTAAAGTGCATGGATGGACCATGCTCACTCGAATTGCCACAGTAGTGCCATGCTTTCCTTACCACCAAAAGTAAAGTCAACCATCATGATTCTAAGTCTTGAATTTTTCAAGAAGATACTTTAAGTCCTGGCTCGTTATCCACACAGTTGGGAACAGCGAAATGCTATCGTGCAGAGTAAAATCATCTACACTTAACCAGAAAAGGCAAACGAAAACCTTACTTTTGCTGCGGGGGTTAGGGGGGGGATATTTTTGGACCTTGGCTGTGGTGGGGGGTCATTTTGTGTCAGAGTCTGGGAAGAGGGGAAGTTATTTAAAAATGTGAAATTCACATTTCAGTTCTCCCCCCCCCCCCCCTTTGACCGTTCGTAAATAATGGCAGGCCCCTTATGCAGCACAAATAAAACTTGTATCGGCACCATATAACGTTCTCCACAGTGTGATTATTGGGTACTTTTTCCCCCCAGGAACAAACACTTCTTCCCGAAAACAATCCTGAAAACCAATGTTTGCAATTGCTTGTTGGGCGTGAGAAATGGAATGCATCATTTCATTTTGCCCCTTCTCACTCTCCCTCCCTCCTGTATTTACCCTTACCTGATCGTTCATTGCCCTGGTCCACTTCCTGCACTATTTCATGGGGAAGAAAGGGAAAACTGGGATGAAACTAATTGGAATGAAGCAGATGACAATGCAGCAGGATGCACTTGTATAATTATGAGGGTAGGAGTAGGGGGAAATGATAAACGGGTGAAAAGAGTCACGTTCGTGTGAATTTGAGATGGGTCAAGCAAAACGAAAAATATATTAAAGGCAAGCTCCTTTCCCTCCCCCCCCCCCCCCCTGCTTATTCGCTCGGGGCATTTTTTTTTTTATTATTCTCATGTTATCCCCTCATGCCTGTAGCGCTTTTCTTTTTTATGCAGTGTCTTATACATTGTAATTTGGTCTTTGTGTGTTAGGCCTAATGTTTTATTGTATTGTTACAAAATTGAAATATGGCAAGCTTTCTGGATTGGGGTTACGAAGAATTATATAAAATTGTTTGGTTGTTGGCGTTTGTATTGAAAAATAAATCAGCAAAGTCATTTTATTTTTTAATTAACTAGGAAAACGGACGGTAAGCAGGTGCGAAGTATATTTGTTTATGGACTCGAGCAGTAGGTCTACAGTAGGCTAACGACCTGCGCTGCCATTTTGTTTATCCCATGTTCCGTACACATTTATTTCAATTATTTCGTTTGGGTCAGTTTTGGTTTAAAAAAAAAAGCGGCACTATTTTACATTATTCAAAAGTACCTCCACTATGAAAAGACAACATGTATTTATTTCGACGTGTTCAGATGATCAAATAATGTATTTTTGGTATTGATAAAAGTTAAGTTGCCTTGTACGTCAGTCAAGTTGTCTCCTTGTCTTTTGTCACCTATAAGTAGTTAGACGTCACAATTAGTTGTTAACCTTTTTTAAATGACGCTATTCAATGGTGTAAGCACAAACCAGCCATTGGCTTACCTACGTTGTGCAAAACTTTAAATGTTCAAAAACATTTGAATGGGGGGGGGGGAATAAGGTTTAACGTGGACTAAACTCTACACTTAACACTGTGGTATCAAAACCGGGTAAAGCATGCCCTTTTGTCCTATTTTGACCTCTGTTCAGTTAAACCTTGCTCTAAACATCAAAAGAACTCGTTTTTGTTTGCTAATAATGTAAGACCTTGTTAAGCAATGAAACTGGTTCAAACAAAGTGCAAACTGAGACCAGAATAAGATCGTAAAATCAAGAGTGATTCGGGATATACATCTATTTTTGCAAGGTAGCAATGAATAAGAGCGAAAATATTCATTCTTTGTACGGTAACAAAAAAAAAAGGCGAACGTTCAGCAGGGTGAAGTGTGTTGTCGATGGTCTGTAACAATCAGTAACAAACGAAATATTACGTCACGTTATTTTTATTATACGTTTTAAAATTGGAGTATTGTATCGTCAAGTCCGTATAGTCTGATGGTTAGACCGTCACCTACTAATCTAAAGGTTATGAGTTCGAATCCCGACCAAGCTGTGAAAACGGGTTATTAGTTTAAGACGGGTAGGAAGTATAACCAACACTAGGCAGGAAGTGTTATTGGTTTACATAACCTTCATAATTATGCGATCTATGGTTATCGAAATATGAATTTACGCTTATTGCCTTCAATAAGGCTAAACAAACAAAAAATGGTTTGGTTTGCGTTACCAGACCGACCCTATTTTTACGAGCCGACCCTAAACTTTTTTTCTGTCCAAGGGAAAAAAATTCCCCTCCCTATTTTGACGCTCCATCCTATGATACAAAAATGGTTCAAATGCTTCCTGGAAAAAGGAAAAATATTGCTCCGTGAACATAAGTGTATCTTTATTGCATAAAAAAATATTAAAATTACAATTTTTGAAGTAAAACCTTTCTGATTTAGTAAAAAAAAAAAAGTGCAAAAAAAAAAAAAATTATCCGACCGACCGACCGACCCTATTTTTTTTTAACTGCGTAACGCAAACCAAACAATTTTTTTTGTTTGGTAAGTAAGTAATGTTTATTTTGCTGAAATTAAAAAAAAAACACCTTCCTTCGAATTTTGATCAGGCTACACACGATGCGAAACACGCCATTCACTTCCGTGTTACAGCACCCTATGTTAGCTAGTGTGCGCAAAAAGAAACACCCAAATAAATTACATTCCCGTGAGGAAATCATCATCCAGTTTGTTACTTTTTAAAACAACAGAAGCTTCATTGCGTATATTTACACTAACCAAGAGAGGAATACGCTGATTGAGTGAGCGAAGCAAAGGGAGATGTGCTGATTGAAGAAACTTAAACCATGCGCCACAGCTGTCTGCCGTGACGCACGTATCACGTGACTGGTCTAGTCCACTCAGACCGTCGAAGATCCTATATGTCTGGTTCGTCAGTGGCTAACTCATGATACACTACACCAAACTATACCAATGTTGCAACGGTGCATCCAACACCACAGTTTTTTATATGGCGTTCTCTTGTACCAGTACAATTATAAAAGTATGAGAATGGAATGAATGTCAACATACCGTGAGTAAACAGGAATTACGTAGGGAAGAATTTTCAATTTGTTGCATTAACATTTATCACTGGTTAAGGATTTCAGTACTTCACAAGAAGTTGTGCTGCATTAGCCTTAGTAGTACGAAGCAGATACAAATTTAGTTACCTTTTGCAATTTGCTTTCCAGTCTACGTTGCTGTACGTTATTTAAAGTTAGTTTTGTTTTTATGGTTTTAAAACGTAGCAGGGGAACTGCGGAAGCAATAAAGGCGTCCCCCCCCCCCTTCACCATGTAGCGCTAATGGTAAATACGTAAACTGTTTTCGTTTTATTACCCTCCAACACTTTTCGTCCGATTGCCAAACGCTGTTGCTTTCATGCGATTATTTGAACAGTAGAGAGCATCAAGCAGTATGATGGCAATAACATCGTTTTAAATTTAGTCTGCTGTTGGTCCATTCAAAAGTTTTGGCGTATTTATTACGGGGAAAATTAGAAGTAGGCCCCCCCCTTCCCCAAGCAGTGTCGAGGGTGCGCCCCCCCCCCCCCCCCTCCTTACCTCTACACCCACAATTTCAAGATTCCGAAAATTTGAAGGGAATTGCCTGCAATTTACACTTTTGTATTACAATGATAGGAATTTTTAACATTTTTTAAATACGAATAGAATAGGCTAATTGATATCCGTTGCATATTGTGGCCACGTTCATAAACTCATCGAGTGACCCAGTGCTGAGGCCCCACCTCACTAAAGCTTAGAGCACTCACGTCGTACGGGAGGAGCATATTCCTATGGAAAGTAACATTCGCCAGGCCAGGCGTTATACAATAGGGATAGGTCGGTAACCGAAACCGAAACCAAATTTTCGGTTTTAACTGAAAACCAACACCGAAACCGATTCGGATTTTGTGTCGGTTTTTCGTACGGTGTTCTTAGGAACTTCGAAGTAGGGCACACTGAAGCAATGTAGCTTGTATATCTGAATTGTTAACAGTGTTTCCCTGATTAATGAATGGTGGTAAACCAACATTCTGAAAAAAACCTCACACTTTCCTGCTCAGCATCCGCTGCTTGGTCTTTCTCTTTTTAGAACGCTTAAAAGCTATGTCGTGTGTCGTCATATTCACATGGCCTGACGTGAGTATTTGAGCATTTTAACGACTTGGAACGAACTGGCTGGTTGTCGGACACCGTTGTTTCAAGGCGGCTCCTCGAGTTCAGCAAAGATTTCGGTTTGTCGTATGCTAGACATTCCGCAGTTGCAGCTGAAGTAGCTGAAGTTATAACACATTATCTTTATACCCATCGATACCCATTCTTCCACTGCAAAAGCATCCACTGCATTTTCACTTTCACCAACCTAAGCTTCGGTTCTCGCCTTCCGTCTCCATGCTGGTCACTTACGGTGGGGATAACCAGTTGTGGTCTAAACCAGCCCTGGAGTAGCTTAACCCCTGATCTAACTAACCCTCGACCTGGGAGTTAGTGGACTGGAGAAAAAAGTTGGTGATATCCATGTTGAACTAAGTTGGGGTTTTGTTAGCTCTTTACTTCTTAGACCAGGACCTTCAGGCTAAATTAGCTTTGTAAAAATGTTGTTAAAGCTCAGGAATAATGCTAATACTAGATGGATATCACCGCTTTTTACAGCTCGGGGCTAACTACTAAGTATTAAGTTAACCCTCGACCTTCATGCTAAATTTTGCGTAGCCCTCAACTTATTTCGTGATGGATTCTGCCTTAGTACCGAGCTTAACCCAAGGATTAAGTTTAAACCTCAACTGAATGTCCCCAGCGTTAAGACTGGCATTGGTGGAGTTTCAAGAGACTGAGTAACCACTCCTCGTAGCTTCTTATAAGCTTGCTTATACACTTCTTGATTTCCCGCAACTTGAGAAAACACGGATCATTTGCACCATTAACATTTCCATTTATAACAAAATTTCCACTTTTAGCTGAACAACCCATAGTTGTTTCGTCAACATCACTAAAATTTGGCATTTGTCGCTGCTGAAAAATGTGGCAGCAAAAAAGGTAAAAAATGAGATGAAGTTCGTTGATCCTGCTAATTACTATTCAACTCAAAGTTGCTGTTTATCCACACAAAATTACGATTATTTTGATAAACATTTGTGTCACCAAAATGCAATTTTCAGTTAGCCTTGCTAAAGGAATTTGGTTTTCCTCCGACCAAACTAGCCCATTCCGAAAATTATTGCCAGCTTCATGCTGTTCAATTGCAACGAATTCGATATTTAACAAATTACCTGTTACAACCTGATAACGTCTTACAACATGCGTATCCGTTTTCATTGTAAGCAAACACCTGCTCGATGTCACTCGTGCAATTCACAAGTATAACGCACCAGACTCTTTCGAATCGCTTTGCTGCCGTGTTAGGCTTCTCTCCTAGAGCAGCTCAAGTGAGCTGATCGGCAACGTCGGTTTTATGATTCTCACTCTTAGCTTAAGGTCCCAAAACACATATGATCCTTGCACGCGTGCTCTGTCCCTTTCGGCCCGTTATTTCACTACTTTTACAGCTGCGAAATACCTGCCCAAACTAAACCAGCTCCAATGCATGTATGAACACGACACCGAGTGCTTATTGTGGCAACCTGACTCTTTGTATTACCGTGAAGCCTAGTATCACACAGTATTTTATAAGAAATGATACGAAATTTACATTTTTCGTACCAATTTCAACCAGTGTTGTCAAGGAACTGGGTGTTTCTTTTCCATAGAGCGCTTTAACGAATGGGCGCCTTTGAAAACCACCAAGCCAAACTCATTCAATCTCGGCCGCCTGGGGACAGTTTGGTACCTTTGACACACGGAACACCCATGAGCAAACTCCATTTTGCCTTCAGACTGGATGAGTTCGGTTGAGTTTGGTTGTCGAAGGCGGGGAATAGTGTCAAGTTAACGTCAATTTTACGCATTGCACATCACGTCAATCACAGTTCTTCAGGTGGAGTTTGACGTTAAGTTAGTTGGACGACGTAGTCATGTTTTGCTAACACTCTTTCAGGAAAAGAAACGCACGACAACTGTTTGCATCTAACGGCCATTTCAACAACTTGCATTTTTCACTCGTTATATTGATGCTTTTTAGGATTTCACGTTTGTAATTGAAAAGGTTACATATACAAATTAACCAAGTCTGCAAAGAGTTGCGCAACAACGTCATCTGGTGGCAAGAAATGGTAGTAAAAATGCAAATGTCGAATATCGTGTAAAACAAAATATGATAAAGAATCACAGATTCTTCAGATTCTCGTGCTGTTTAGATCAGTTTTCTACTTTTATCTTTTTTATCTAGACACAAGCTAGTGTGTCGCGCCAAGTCAGGCAACAAACATCACATCAATTCAATTGTCGAGGTTGTAAACCATTGTAGCACGACGCCATAGCGTCAGTGTCTAATATTCTGAAGCATAGTTGAGCACATTTCAGGTACTTGAGGAAAAATAATAATGCTGCACAAAAGCTTAAATTGTGTTGAAATCGGGAGCAATGACCCACCTGACAAAAATTAACTCATGTAGGAAGGCCAGGTAAGCTGCTTGCAATGCAAAATGTGACCCTCAATAACATTGTAAATGTACTAGTCACTAGCTAGCTAGCTAATCCGCTCATCCCAATGTTACACATTGCCATAGGGTGATTATTCATCGATACCGAGGTAACGGGAAGGCTTCCAGCTATGAAATTGGACGAATGGCTGCAGCACAATACGAACTGCGTACCTTTTATGGTTTGGAGCCTGGGGGTGCAACGGGGAAGGCATGGGAGGGCACGTAAGTGCGAAAATATTGTTATAACCATTGCTAGTATTGTCGGCATCGTCTTTCATTGGACGGCCGAAGTTCGGACAATGACAACGTGTATACGCTAGCGTATCACGATAAATCTAAACAACGTTGACAAAGAAATTGCATTCACGAAAAATAAACAAACTGTAAAAACACAGCAAAATAAACAAATCCAAAAACTGGTAGAAGAGGCCACCATGTTGAGGGTGGTGCCCCTTCAAAGGAGTGATATCAACACACCAAAACTAACTAAATAAAACAAATTACAACAAAATTAAAACCAAACCAAAAGCCTATAAAGAGGTGACTAAGTTGAGAATGGTTCGGCCTCTAGGCAATAGGTAGTAGCAAAGTGTTGAAAACCAATTTCTTGTTGACGTGGCACGTCATTACACATCTGCACGGTAATGGAGTTGAGTCTAATACACAATTTCAAAAAAAGGACTGATATCATGTCAAAATCTAAAACTGGTAAAAGGGGCCGCCAAGTTCCGAATGGGTCGGCCCTTCAGAAGAGTGATATCAACGCACCAAAATATTTGCCAACTTAATCGCACCGAATAATACTTTGGACGTTAAATGAAAACTTGAACATTGCTACCGAAAGTAGCAATGTTCTAGTTTTCATTTAACCTTCGAACTATTAAGTGGTGCGATTAACTTGGCGAATGTTTTGGTGTGTTGATATCACTCCTTTGAAGGGCCGAATTATTCGGATCTTGGCGGCCCCTTTTACCAGTTTTGTTTTTTGACATGTTCGTAAAAATAGAACCGATGTTTTATTTACCAGATCCTTGCCCCTAATAGGGGGGTGAAACTTTTATGATGAAATGATGAAAAACTTATAATATGACTTTAACTTATTAAACAACTGGCGTATTAAAAATGAACTTTACATTAGTAAAGAAAAAAACGTACAAATTGATACTTCTGTACGAAAAATTAATTAGGAAAAAGGATTATGGATAATCAAACATAATGGAAATTGTAAAAAATTAAAAAGAGGATAATGAAACCGAAAAATTTAATAAAGAATGTAAAAGGCTAGAAAAAAAATTGCATCAAATTACTTGGGCATAAATATTAACACACGTTTTACAAATCATAACGAAAATAAGACTTTTCTTAGCGAAAATATATCAACTGAGGAACGTTTTAAATAAAATTAATAAAAAGCTTTTGTGTGATGCATGGGTAGGCAGTATATTAAGATATGGAATAGAATTATACCTATTTTCATCAAAACTCTTAATTGAAAGAATATAAAAAAATACAAAATAAGATAGTTAAAATCTGTTATAGTTTGGAACAGATAAAAATATAAAAACAACTGAAATATACAAAGAAAACAAAATTCTAAAAATAATTGATTTAAGAAATTATATTATAATTATAGAGAATTACAATTCTAATACATACAAAAACTAGCACAAAAATTGAAGAAAGATCAAGAAACAATTAGCCAAAGTTCATGCAATCAATATGTATGGAAAGAAAAATAGTCACTGGTATTTACCGAATGCTTTAAATAATTTACCGAAATCCATGTTAGCATATGTAAATTTAAAGGCAATCAGAGTAAAATTAAAAGAAAAACGTAACTGAACAAAAATAATAAACACTAAATCAGACAATAATATGAATCAGGAGTAAAATGTATACAAGTTTCATTATTAGTGTATTATTAACATATTATTATATTGATTTGTAAGCTGGACGCGAAGTGTTGAAAACTAAAGCCCACTGCAAAATGTTGAATGGTAATGATAATAGTTGTATAAGAAGGATTTAACTGAAACTCATTAACAGCTTCGAAGATTGCAGTGTAGCTGTAATTGCAATAACGATTATTATTATTATAATCATATTTCTTGTGGGACACGGGAAATGAAATACCAAATACCTTGTCAAGTTGATAAACCTCCAGAACAGGTACGATACCTGAAGAATCATAGTAAAGTGGACATGCAGGGGCGTATTTACAGGGGGACTTAGGGGGTTGGGGCCCAAGGCAGCAAAATCTGAAGGCTGTAAACTTTGTTAAAAAAAAAGTTTAAAAGTTTAAAACGTTAAAAAGGTTAAAAGTTCAAGAGAGTTCCATATTTTATTTTAAGAAACTGAATAATTTTTTTTTAATAATAAACTGTTTCTTGTCTTTAATTGAAAAAGAAGAAACAAATTTTGGTAACTTTTTTTGTATAAAAAAAAAGATCATCAATATTTCTTCTTTTTGCGGCGGGGCGGCAAAATGTGTGTAGCCCCTAGTCGGTAAAATCCCAGATCTGCCACTGTGGATATGAATATCAAAATATGGATATTAGAGAACTCATAGATTATTTTCGTGCATCCTGCGCGAAATAGTTTTTGTAACATTTATATAGTTTGAACTAATGTTGTATCATCTGCAAAATCAAAAATGTTCAAATTCAGAATAAAACGTATTCTTCGGATGGAACAGTTGCCGTTTTACCACTGCTGATTTTAAAGTGAGATTGATCTACACCAGTTTTGCTGATCCGCCCAGAGTATGTTGTTCCATACTCGTGCCTTTAATTAGCTGGATAAAAAAATTTACATTAGAGTTAATTGGTAATTATGTTCTCACTGGCGAAGTTATGTTCCCGAAACCCGTTCAAACAAATTAATTCACTTATTTAACTTCCCATGAAATTGTAGCTGAGCTGAAGTCTTTACATATCTCTTAAAATTAGAAAAGAAAATTATAATAGTAGGTTAATCTAACGAAAACCTCAAACCTAAGTTCCTGAAACCTTGTCAGTTTTGACGTTTGGCTAGGAATTTCACTGCCAAGTGCCAAGGTTATCCCCATTTTAATTTCGTACGACCCCTTATGGCAGAACCACCACTAGGTGGCGACTGCCATTTTGAGAGGCGCCCTCGTCGTAATTTGATTTTTTTTTAAGCACCGATGACTTGGCTCGACCTACTTTCGGAAGACTGTAATTGAGCCTCGCAGATTTTTGCAAGTTGCTGTTAGGAGAAAAAAAACTGGTGGACAAGTACCACTACTTTGGTTCCACTTAAAAGAAGAGAGAGATAGATGGACTTTCACTGCCTGTGGAGGCAAACAAAGCGTTGCTTGTAAGATGGTAGTTTTGTTTCTGAGCGGTGGCAGAGTTGATGCTTGGAAGTAATCTGACATGATCGGTAATGAAAGGGGAACCCTGTCAAAGTCCTGCCTGCATTGTGAGAGCCTGCGAGGCTACTGTCTAGTAGTCATGGGATCTATTCTGGCAATATTCTTCACATTCCTCCTTTTAGTTCATAAGCTGAGCCCTGTCAAAATCCCTGCCACACCAGCCAATCAGGTATAGTGAGAGTCTATCTGGCTACTTTCTAACAACATGGGATCTATTCTGGCAATATTCTTCACATTTCGCGTCTTAGTTGTTTGAAGTATGTGAGCTGAGCTGAGCCCTGTCAAAATCCCTGGCGCACCAGCCAATCAGGGTATAGTGAGAGACTACCAGGCTACTTTCTAGCTGTCATGGGATCTATTCTGGCAATATTCTTCACATTCCTCCTCTTAGTTGTTCTTGTTTAAATCCCTGCCGCACCTGCCGATCAGGGTATAGTGAGAGAATACCAGGCTACTTTCTAGCAGTCATAGGATCTATTGTGGCCATATTCTTCACATTCAGCCTCTTACTTGTTTGAAGTATGTAAGCTGAACCCTGTCAAAATGCCTGCTGCACCAGCCGCTCAGGGTATAGTGAGAGACTATAGTATAGGGGTAGCAATCTTCAAGTTTTCATTTAACCTTCGAACTATTAGTAGGTGCGATTAACTTGGCTAATAGGATTAACCTTGGCGGCCTTTCCCTGGTTGAATGATATCACTACTAAGAAAGGCCGACCATTGTAAACTTGGCGGCTTCTCTTACCAGTTTTGGTTTTGGGTGGATAATAAATAACCACATCATAACACAAAGTAGTGATGCTAATAATAAGAGTAACAAACAACTTTATTGCACTAGCAAAAGGAAGCTCTTACTCTTTCCCTCTTTTGGCCTCCGTGAGCATTTGCAGTGTTCTGCAAATTGATGCGTTAAAACTAGCGCATCATTCTATTTCGCGAAAATTGCGCCCACCATTATAGTTTTTGGAAGCCATACCAACATTGAAAAATGTTAGACTTACAAATTACACATTTACGCTGTTTACGCTATGCAAATACCAGCCTATATTCGTATAAATTAAATCTTGCGTTAGAGGCTAGCTAGTAAGACAATAGGAAGATATTTAGTTTCAATGTGCCGTATTCTCGTGGCGTGGAACCCTACTTGGCTGGGAACCCAAGCCTGTTAGATTTGTGCAAACGTTCGTTCGAAAATTCTCAAAATTACAAGAGAACGTGGTCAACAGGAATGTGCGTGTTTTTTTTTTGTTCCTTTTTTTTTTTTCGTTCCGTGTCTTGCAGCGCGTTCGTTCCGCGTTCGATTGGTGGCTTTAAATCTGCCGCAGTGAGGCGCTCCTAGGCTGCTGCCTGCTTATTTTATTGACGCGAACACGTGGCGTGGAAATCCGTGCGTGCCAACGGCGCAACCGAAAGTAGGTCAGTGGGCCAAATGTTGTCATGGTAACCAATGAGCAGGCAGCAATGCATGACGGACGGCATTGCAGGGAAGTTGGCCGTTCGGCGCTTGGCGTGGCTATCTGATTCAATCTAAAACTGTTTTGGTATTTCCAGCAAACTAAACGGATTATTGTAATGCAAAGAATTTGGTCTCATGAATTTGGGATATTGGACGTAACCCATTCTATAATGGGAAAATAAAGTGATGGGGGGGGGGGGGGGGGGGCGGGGATATTTAATCAATTTGCCCGTGTAGTGAAACAATATTAATCTAAAAATACCAGACTTCGTCGTTTCCCTTGGCGAATGGACTATAAACACGATCAGTAACGTTTACTGTGTCTGAATTTTATTGATCTCAGAATTTGTTTGCACTGTAGTTTACGGTATTTTATTTTTTTTGTAGGCAGAACCAACACTTTTGTATAGCATCTGTCAACATGCTGCAAAACTGGTGCAGTAGGTTATAAGTCCAAACAATGGATTTGTTTTTAAATTTGTATTAAATTATACTGTTTTTGACAGTACTGTTTTTGACAGTACAAAGTTACATGGAAAATCCCTTGAAAAATAAATAAATAAATAAAATAATTTGCACCGTTGTGAGTATGACCTACATTACCAGACCGGGGGGGGGGGGGGCTAGTTGATGGGTTCAAGTGGGCACCCCTTCAAATATAATTCCATCTGCAGTTCAGCAGTTTCGTCACAAATTAATTCTGGTGATTTTTTTTAAGGTCAGACTCGAACCGGTATTCACTTGGTTTGGAGACAAGGACGATGTCCACTCGGTTACTGCTGCTCGCTCTGCTCGGGCCTCGGGGTCACCAGCTTGCGGTTCACCTAGGGAATTACTTTTACACCAGACTAGTGGCTGCTCTTTTTTGGGACGCCATAACTAGAAGGAAAGGAAAAAGGTGATGTTAGTATAGGATATTACCCGTTTTCCGAGTGCTGAGAGCTAACAATGTCGAGACGCGCAGCGCCGAGACATTGTTTGGATCTCAGCACGAGGAAAGCGGGTGATATCTTATGTAGTACCCGGTTTTTGCCTCTCAATCCGACGAGTGTTGGCTGCGTTTAGTCGCGCTCGGTGATTATTGCAGGCGGAGCCATATTTTTTGTTCCTTTTTTTGTTCTGGCAAAACAAGTTATGGAGTTAGAGGATCTATTTGTCTTATCGAGTAACCATGATGAAGACAATACGGACAATATTGGCTTATCAGGTGAAGCATCAGAAGATGCTGCTAACAAAGACGATGGTAGTAATAAAGAACACTTAAGAGACATGTTTTTTGGTGGAACGATTAATTTTAATGAAGGTTGCAACGTTATTTTCAATTTTAAGGAGCCTATAAAATGATTTAATTAGCAAACTAGCGTATTTAAAGTCTTAAAACGCATAAGGCGCTAGTTAATTTACTGTGGTTCATGACATTTAAATAAAAAATACTTACTTAATATTTTTTTTATTATTTGGTTTGTGCCATTAATGCCATTCCAATTGCTAGTCTATAATTCACGAATTCGTAATTTGCTGTGGTTGCTGACACTTGAATAAAAAATTCTTTCGTAGCTTTTTAAAATGTATGTATTGCCGGTCTATAATAATCATGAATGTATCCGCCATTTTGATGCAAGAGACTGGCTCTCAGCACTGCAATGGCGGTTTCATTGTAGCGTTCCTGCATTGTTAAAAGAGGACTGAGAGGCATAAACCGGGTAATAAATTGGCTAAAGAGCCCGTGTTGTTCTAACTACAGGTCGTTCCGACACAATCAAAAAAATCTTCGGTGTTTGGAGATAAACTGAAATTCGGGTCACATTCATTCGATTGTTATACAATTTTTGCCAATCACTTTCCTTTAAAGGTACATACATACATTCCTCCTGGTTGGCTACCCTGTATGGTTCAGTTTTGCAGTAATACTTATGTTGAGAAGGCATTCATTTTTCTATTTTTTTTTCCCGTAGTGATAAACTATTTTGCTACATTCGCTCTAAACCATGCGCAATGGCTGTTTGCTGTGACGTCACCATGAGTTAGCCAATTACGAATGTGAATAATGGCTGTTTGGCCTTCTGATTGGACTAGCCCAGTCACGTGATATGCACGTCACAGCAAACAGCCATGGCGCATGGTATAACCTATGTAAATACTGCAAAAGTTATTTCGTGCTGGATGCTCGAAGCCTAATGGCAAACAGTTCCCTTCCCTAATTGACATTTTCTTTAATTTCTCAAATGGCACGTACATTTTAAATGGGGCGGGGCCAGGGGAAGAGTTGGCCTCCCTTACCCCGAGTATGAATATTTATATCTGGAAGGGTAAGAGACATCAGAAACTTTATCAAAAAAAGTTGAAGCCCATCACAAATTCTTTCCCAGTTGGAATGCGTCTTTAACTTTGATTATGTTAAATTTTAGACTAGTATTTTGATTTTGCGACACGGGAGTTCCCGTTTTGCAGAAACGTTGTATCAGCTTTTATCTTCTGCGAAACAGGAAATCATGTGCTAAGAGGACACGGGTTCCCTGTTTGAACCCATCAACCCCCCCCCCCCCCCACCTTTCCCTCCCCCAAGAAAAAATTCAGTGCTGCGAAAGACTTCCTGATACACCTCGTATAAAGGTATTCTATTTTAGGTAAGTCATTGTAAACCATGACCCAAAAACGTACAATAGATTTGGATCGTTCTCTGTGAAGATTCCCGCTGGTCTGGTGCATATCCTGTGATTCTGCCATTATAACGAAGGCCCGATTATTCCGTCCGTCCGTCAGTCAGATGGTTTTTAGTGGCGGATCAATAAGACGTAATCGGTCATCATTGTCACGATGGCCTACTTTTCCTTAATAGGATGATATGGGGTGGGGGTGGAGGGTAAATTACCATTTAAGCGAGTCGTTAAGTACCTAAAGTTTTTGTTTGGGCATTAAAGTGTTATCGCGAACTCGCAAACAAGCTGTTTGTTCATTGAATGATAACATTTTTTTTTTTTGGTGGGTGAGGGGGGTGGGGGGGCATTTTTCGACTTAAAAGTCGTACTCTTACTGCGGTCATTACCCGTTTCGTTGAATATTTTTGCCTGTCAGTCGAAAATTAAGCCCTGTTTAAAATTTGGTAGAAGGGGGAATTCTCCTTTCGCCGAATCAAAAATATTCTTTACAAATTTATGAAAGGAATTTGTGATTTAGTTGCAGTTTCTGATGTTATACATGTTTATCTGCTGTGAGCGCGGCAGGTAATATATGTATATATTTTTTTATATTATATATTCGGCATTAAAATTTATTAAGACTAATTAAAATTCGGTGAAAGGGGATGTGGCAAAACAGAAATTGGCAAAACCGGTGTACAGCGCGTTCGACGCTTGTTTTAGTTGTAAGCGAAGTTTTATTAGCGTCGACGGCTGGATTATGGGATATTAATAATAGAATCTAAAGAGAAAAAAGTCTGTTATCCTGCCTGGTGAAATTCGAGCAAGGACAACTGACCTGACCTACCCTGTAACAAAAACAACACGAAAAAAATAAGAAAATAGAGAAAACAATAAGGCTTCTTTTCGTCAGCTGTTTTTTCCACGCTTTTTTTTTCTGCTCACGTAATAATATATGGAAGATTTTTTCCCACTGCTAAGAATTACGTTATGTTGGCAAGTATACTGAATATTCGTTCATGTAATTAGGTCTATATCTGCATATGATATTTTTTTTTTTTGTCCTTAAAGTTTGCGTAACAAACGGGAAGAATATGTAGGGGTATATTAAATTTCTAAGCAAAACTTAGGCCCTTAGGACGACGAATTAGGGTACATATGAGGAAATAATTTTTGCTAGGTCATGGATTGATTTGAAAATGACAATTCGAATGCATGGTGCCTTCTACGAGCGATCTGTGGAAGTAGATATTGTCTTCCTAATATGTTTGACACCAATATGTTTCATCGAAAGTCGCTTGTGGTATGGTTGAGGCATGATTTTCACGGGTTTTTTTTTGGGGGGGGGGGGGAACCCACGCAAGTTGAAAAGTGCAAATCGAGAGTAGGCCTCCTAATCTAGTCCTAAAAACAGGGAAAGTGTTTTTATGAATTTGCACAATTTAGCAAGGCTCAGATACAAATTATAATATAATTAATTCTACTTGGGGGCCAATCAGTCGTGGCTCCTCTACTGGTAAAAGAATGAATTAAATTAATTAGGTTTAATACACAATATACAAAGTACAATTTTCGGTAGACAATATACAATGACTTTTGAAACATAGTCGAAGTCAATAGGTTTAATAATGAACATCCGCATACGGATATGTTAGCGTTTTAATTGTATTGGTCACCTGCATGCAAATTACAGTATTTGGAAGAATAAATAATTTTTTTTTATTAAAAACGTTATAGGCCTAGTCCTTTTTTAAAAATTAAGTTTTCTTTTTTTTTTACGAAACAGGAACGGAACGGAAATTGGTCATGACTGTTTTAAAGTCCTTGAATTTTATTCTCATATGCTTGAAAAAGTCCTGGATTTTCGAATTAAAAATTCTGTACGAACTCTTTAAAGTATAAATCACCTGCTTTACCCCGTTACCGAAGTGGGATGTTAGTGTAATTTATTAAAAACACAACAACATGGAAAGGTCAAGTCCAACTTTGTAATAATTTCGATAGGAAGGACGAAAGGAAGGCCTTAGCATTGATCGAAGGCACATGGAATGTGGGTAGATGAATTGTTATGATTGTCATTGTGTGTAGGCGGGAGTAAGGAAATTTGTCCTGCTGCGATTGGCCATCGTTGCACCATGATGGTACCAGCGTGGTTAAGAGTGGAATTATCAATATCAGATTGAACGGGCCTATTGTCAGCCTTGGAATATTATTGTTACCTTTCAGAAAGCTTGTATAGCGTATTTTGTTTTGATAGTAGAAAATAAACCTAGCTAAGTAAATAGAGGCGGTATTATGGTAATTCGCCTATTAGCACCCTTGACAAAGCTGCGATGGGGCCCCCCCCCCCACAAAAAATGCTTTAAGGTCTGAAATCGTGAAATTTACCTACGTAATTACAACCCCCCTTCCCCCCAATCCTAACTAGGATATTTCACTAACCTTAAAGCATTTTAGATCGCAATTTTTTCTGCTAGAAATTGACTAAAGGCTTCATACATAAAGCATACTAAATAAAGTTAGAAACTAAATTTCTGAATTTTTCAGCGCGATTGGACAAACACCCTCCCGGGACAGAAGTACAGTCCATCCCCTTTTTCTATCGAATTAATTCTCACAGTCCATTGGCGTTTTAATAGGCGATTTACAGTAACTGTGTATCTATAATAGATCGGCCGACATGCCTTTTTACCGATCCGATCTGATACCGATGAAGGGTAAACCGATCCAATCCGAAACCGACACCGATGTCGATAATAATAATAATAGAAAATGACTAAAAGTTCAAATTCCATAGAAATGCAACTTCTATTTCTGGTTTCGTATGGGTTCCAACTGGTGAGATTATCCAAAAAGTTCTGTGAAGCAATAAGAGCATTTTTACTCTTATTCCCAATTACGGTTCAATACATTCATCTTCTCAGTTAGATTTCAAGCTGGCCATTGCAAAGTTCAGAGCGTAAGAATCGTCAATGGTACAAGTGGTACATTTTCCAGAAAAAAACTGAGCAAATGGCTCTGCTTTTGTCAATTGGTTGTTGCTTTTGCCGCGTTTGGTGTTAGTTTTGCGGGGAAAACGGTTGCGTTTCTTGACGTAACGAAAATCTGTATCGGAAGCCTTACATTGGCCCGATACCGACTCGGCAAAATATACCGATATCAATATCGGCTATCCCTAACTTTTTTGTGCAGCTTTTCATACAAATCAAGCTTAGAAAACAATACAATAACGTAATAAAACGAAAAGGTGGAATTGTATTTTGACAGCTTGAGAATATTAAGAGGGGACCATTGCCTCCCAATAGAGCAGCGTCATGTGACGTCATTTTGGCTACGAGATATAATTTGGTGGGCATAGCTACAAGGTGCACTAGATTAAAATGTAAGGGGAGAAACGGCACTTCTAGTCAAGACAGTGCTTTGAGAGCAGTTTTCTTAGGCTTAAAAGAACGTTGTTTTCTCCAACAACAAAACTCATGCGTTATAGGCTTAAGAAATTCAGTCTAATAGCATTGGCTTCAGTAATACGACCTTCGTTTTTCCCACCAGTGCACCTTGCAACTAACCCAGTTACTGGCTCCACCATAGAGTTATACCATAGATTAGAAAGTTAACTAGATATTCCGTCTTACTTCTTCCCGTCCTACGCGGAGCTCTGGTGGTAGTTGCGGCTACTAACATCTCTGCTTCGAAGGCAAAAGTATTAGCAGAGGTATTAGTAGCCGCAACTACCGCCAGAGCTCCGCGTAGGACGGGAAGAAGTAAGACGGAATATCTAGTTAACTTTCTAATCTATGGTTATACACAATAATACTACGGCGTGTCACTGCTCTATAATGTTGCTACTACTAGTACGAACTTAGTAATATTGATGAACCAACGCTCAGTATCTCGGTAATTTTTCGTACCCAGACGAACCTAGATCTCGGTATCAGAATCTTGTTCAGAATCTTGGAATGGAATCCCTTTATCCAGCAGAATTAGTAGAAAATCGTTTTTTTGAGAATATTGTGAAACTTGGATCATGGGTAGTTTTTGAATTTGTATTTGCAGGTTGCCCCACCAAATTTGCTTATTTCTATTATTACAGAGGTTTGTTCATTTATGGCGCATTCGGAATGCTGTATTATTTCGTTCGACTCTGCTGATAACCCGTTGGCTGCCTCAGCCGCGTTCGTGACGACCTTGGCTTAATTTCGGTAGCGAGCCAGACTTTTACGAATCCGCAAGGAAAGAATTTTTGCATCGTTCTTTTTCTTTGTGCGCAACAGATCGTAGCGAGTCATTATATCTGCTTTAACCACACTTGAACGAATAGACACGTGCAAAACTGCAAGTCGTAGGTATTTACAGATCAAGGGCAGAATGATTTTTGATTACCAAGGCCCGCTGAGGTTGTAAGCTTCTTGCCCTCACGCAACCCTTATCTCAATGGACGTTTTGCAACCGATAGTTCGGATAGTCGACGATGTTTTGTAACGCTGTTTTTTGCGTCTGTTAACCAAGATTCTAAACACGTGGGGAAACTCGGGAATTTACTGAAACGAAAAGTTTTAGGGATGTCGGGCTGGTATTCCAAAGCCCCTTTAATAAAAAGGCCACCTCATCTCAGCAGTGCCTTTTACAATGCTCAGAAAAACATAAAGTCGAATAGCCTAGCTTTGCATCACCATCTGTTGACAAACTCTGGGAACCGTCTCAGTTTTGCAAATTCGCTGCTTGTCGTCGAGAGATGGCGTCATCTACCAACTCAATTTTTGGATCTTCTACTAAAGGGTGTCAACATTTGTGGCGGTGCTGACATGGCTTTTATTCAGGGGACTTTACTTTAAAAATGGATTATAAAAGTTAAATTTTTTTGTTAAATATCGAATTACTGTTTATTCAGGGAACGTTACGTTAAAAATGGATTATACAAGTTAATGTTTTTGTTAAATATCGAATTACTGTTTATTCAGGGGACGTTACCTTAAAAATGGATTATACAAGTTAATTTTTTTGTTAAATATCGAATTACTGTTGGATGGGGGGGGGGGGGGGGCGCGCAAAAGTCATACCTGGATATTTTTCAGTCACCACGTGCTAGGAGCTACGGTTATGGTGCATTGACATTCTGGTGATAGATTGCGCCACTTATAGACACGGTGAAGGGATCCAAGTTTAAAAGACTCTGGTCCCAGTGAATTCGTTGTAAACTAGGACTTGATCTTGTTAGATTGAACACTACCTGTCTAATCACACGATACCAGGATACCTAACTTAACCAAACCTGATCAACCGAAACTAATCTACGTTTTCATAAAAACTACCAGTTTGTGTTTGCTGGTATTCATATTCACAGAGCTGCGGTCTCGGGTACGCGTCCAAGATAGGCTTGAAATTTACGGGCCAACCGGGACCAGAGACACTGCGGTTTTTTTTTAAATTTTTTTATAACATTAGTGAGTGTTTACGTGTAGTAAGTAGTCCGTGGACACCAAGGATAGTCAAACTAACAAAACGAAAAATAATTTTTCGCATGTAATTGCTGATCAGAAAACCATTAGAAACCCTCTCTCTCTCTCGCTACACCATCGTCTAGAAAGAATGTTTTCCTGATACGGACATCTCACTGCGTTAATGTAAATAAATTTATTACATGGATTGTTCATTTCTGTCAGATCCATCGTTTGTTACAATGCAAATCACCATTAACTTCCAGTGAACAATGGATCATACAGAAGCGAGTAATCCATAAAACATTTATTTCTATTAGAAACAGTGCGATGTCCATATAAGGCAAACATTCTTGAGTCAGGGTATTATTGTGTGTGGTTTATCTTGAGTCCTGCAAGTATTTTATCAGCGGCTACGTCTTCCTGGAGGAGGCGGCTTTAATCGACGTCCACCATTGTTTTTGTAACCATCTTGGATATCAGCAAGGCACTCTGGTACTAAAAACGTACAATCGAGTATCTGTGTTCCTTCTGCAGCGAACTCAAGATAGGCCGCGGGTGTAGTAGTACGTTTGTGTAAAAGATTCCTTTAGAAGATTCTTGCAGTCCCAAACTAACCCTAAGCCTATCCAATTCTAGCTAGCAGCCAGGGTCAACTTTCTACGAACAATATACGATTGCATGATATTGTTTCTAAATCTTATTTATTCACACGTAGCTTAAAGCTTGCGACTGCTCGCACTTGATTATAAGACTTGTGGAAAAAATTCCCATTAATGGGAAAACCGTTGAGAGTTTTCTTTTAATGGTCGGCCGATTGGCTTCTTCCTTCATTTCATGACCAAGCAACAAGAAAAGCTGCTTGTATTTTTTGTGTGCGTTTTTCTTTCTCCCAGAAACCTTGACACATATCTTATTCATGCTGTAGTGAACTAGGAACAGGCTTTCATGCCTGCAGACACTTAAAAGAAAGAACTCGTGTGCTTTCCTTAGCTCGAATCAAGCCTTCCTATTGGTTGAGCCCTTCAGGTATTCATAAATCGCTGTCAGTTCGAATCCCTGCCCAAAAACCCAAGATTAAAGGTGGTTGCTTAATTTCAAAGCGTAGGCGAGGGAAGGCATTTGTGCAAAGATTTTGTACAGAGATAAAGGTTTTTGTTTTGTTAAATCTGAGGTGTTGTGTGGTCTTAAAGAGGTCTGAGGTCTTTTGTTAACTTTGGGTTGCTTGTATAGGCATTTCAAAAATTCTTCAGAATACCTTAGCAATACGAAGTTTTAACCCATCTTGGCTGAAAACTGACTTCATCCCAGTGGAAATGAAGGCACACGCTAGTGTGTCGCCCGACAAGATTAAAACGATAACATTAACGTCGGTGCTAAAAAATGCTAACATGGCGACCACTGACACTTGTGTGTCTTTTGCAGCTAAGGCAGTTTGGCTGTTTGCAGGATCTTACGAAAAAATAGCAACCGACAGAAAAGGCCAAAACTTCGTTTGTTGAGGAGACTGGTCGCCTGATAACATAAGTCACTGCTAGTAACACAGCTTAACGTTTTCTTGTTGAACAAAAGTTGTGTATACCTTTGATATTTGCGTAATTCTAGCTGTAAGGCACCCTGTCTCCTAGTGCGACAATTCAATCTACATCATTAAGTCGTATGATGTGTGTGCGTGCATGTGTGTTTATACCTCTACTCCTCTGGAACCAAAGCACCTACAAAGATGGGAGTAGGACCAAGCGAAAGATAATTAAAATGGGCACAGTATAGGCCTATTTTCATTGCTGTAACCTGATATTATCACCCTCAAATACGCGAAAAACTCTGAAAAAATAACGTCAAATTTTTTTTTTTTAAACCCTCATGATGATTGTTCATGACATAAATAGACATAAATCGCTGGAAATAATATTAAAGAAAACTGAAAATAAGCCAACAGCGAAAATCATACACTAGAAATAACGTAGTTCAGTAAGCCACCTTTATGCACTTACATTTCGTCGGAATGGCATGACCCGGATTCGAACCGGCTACCCAGTTCGTCCCAGATCACTTGCGTAGCGCCTTAATCGCTATGGCCACATCCTCCACTGGCATAAAGATAACTCACTGAACCCGTTATTAAGGTCACAACCGTGACCAGGGCTCCATTCGATCGAAATTCACTCGGCCATAGACAATGGAGAGGGAAAACAAATCATACACTTACAAGGCTCAATAAAGGAGAAATAAATATACATATTATTTCCAGCGATTTATATATATTTATTTATAGCTATATCAAGTCAGGTGATGAACAGGTGGCACAGCAATGCACCATGGGTGTAGTGCATACTAATTAGTGATAGAGTTGGCTAAGTGCAAGGTGCATCTTAGCCAGAACACTACACACTGGAAGTGCTAACTTTCTGCAACAACCTTCTAGTCCATTTCATGAGTATTTATCTGTTTTTTTTTTCTTTTATGTTTTTCTCAGCAGGTGGATGATCAGATGAAGCTGTTGCAATACTCGTGGAGCGATATGCTTATTTTGGACCACATCCACCACCGGCTGCACCATAACCTGCCAGATGAAACGACACTGGCCAATGGACAGAAGTTTGACCTTCTTACCCTGGCCGTCCTGGGGCTGCCCAATCTCGTGGACCAGTTCAATGAGCTCAGTGCAAAGATGCAAGAACTCAAGCTGGACAGCGTGGATTACATCTGCCTGAAATTCATGCTACTTCTCAATCCAGGTGAGATCAAATTGGGGGAAGGATTTGGTCGCCTTCCCCCTGCCCTTCATCTGGTAGGTAGTATCACCCTTTCTATCTTTGGCCACAGACTTTCTGTGACTAGTTAAAATCAGGTTGGTAATGGGTTCTAGTACACTAAGTGACATCTTTACCATTTTCCTGTGTTTTCTGCACTGTTACGGCGTTTTGGGGGAAGAAGGTAGCAAGTTAACTCGGAAAGAATTCTTCCATTCTAGAATTATATTTACCCTGATTACCTCCTTGGCTACCAGTGAATACTTTTTACCAGTATAATTCTAGAATGGAGGAATTCTTCCCCCAAAAACGCCAGAACAGTGCAGAAAACACAGGAAAACGATTAAATGTCCCCCACATTTTTTCTCAGATTTTACATTGTGGTCTATTCCAATGCTTTTATGGGCTTATAAAGTTTGCGTTAGACCCATTATAGAGTATGCGTCTCAAGTTCAGTCTTCTCATCTTTTGGGCGACAACGAGTGTAAAGAGCAGCGGTTCCTAAGCTTTACTACAGTACTCCTCCTCATTGCTACGAGCAAGCAATCCCCCCCCCCCCTCACCCCAATTGCTGTGTATATGTTTTTACGCTACAGTGTGGCAAAGTTACCATATGAATACAAAAATGCGTGTAGGATTTTGGCCAAAATGTCTGCAGATTGCACAAAAATTTGTAGAAAATAAAACCGAAAATTTCGCCTTCCTAATACAATTTAACTTCTTTTGCGATGCATGGCTAAAAATTAAAAAAAAAAATTCACCAATGACATCTTTATAATATGGCGCTGGAAGTGGCTCTTAGTGCCCCCCTCCCCACCACCACCACCACCACCACCACCTGCCACCACCGTTGCTCCGCGCCTCCCAAAAGAGACCTGCCTCACCAGTCGGGAAACGTAGGTTTAGAGAGTGTCCAAAGAAACTTCACTAAAACTCTGCAGGGTTTTTATTCGTCGAACCGAGACCACTTACAGAAGTTGAATTCTCTGGAATTGAGGCACAGAACTCTTTGATCGAACTGTCTTGTTGGACAATTTCTCGATTCATGTATCAACCTCCATGTTATGTTTTACATTTTGCATGGACATACTGCATTAGATCCCTGCCATTTTTTTTCCGTATAAGTAAGCGGAGTAACACTAGGAATCAACAAGTCTAAATTGATAGTTAGGAAGACAAGAATTGATTGACGAAAATACTTTTTTAGGAACAGAGTGATTACCGTAATGTTTGGTTTATAATTGCCCCTCTTTGCCTAGCCTGGCACACAATATGGTCAACATGCGAAGCTGGTTTGAGACCTGTATTGACCCAAACGGATTACAGGAACAATTGGTAATATTGAGTCAGTTTCGTGCCTGGGATGTGGTGCATTTCTCACAATTTCATACTTGATATAAATGATGTCCTCAATACTTTGTATTTCTGAAGGTAGATTCTTGTTTGTACTTGATCAGGAGACATGAAGACAACAGGACGATTTCGTGAGCTGTTCAGTCACTTTATCCTCCCCAAACCAATCCTATTGTCTTCATGTTTTAATCACTTAAAGTACTTCTCAAGAAGTATAAAGTAATGAGAACATAATAACTTGTTCTGCAATGTGGGTAAGAATTTTTGCCTTTGTTGTTATTATGTTTGTACCCCAACGTTTCATACATCAGTTCTGTACCCAGTAGGTCAGGTATCAAATTGTATTTTCAGTTTTGTGCCTAACAAAAACAAAAGAACAAACCCAAAGAAAAAATTAATCAGTTTGCTTTGTTTACAATCTGTTGAATGAAGTCCCCGTAACCTGAAGTGTACTTCAAATGGCAGAAATAGAGTTGATTATAAAAAGCCATGTGTGACGGAATCCAAAGAATAAGACCGTGTACATTTGAGCGGTATGAAGGTAGCTGTTTACACCAGTAGCAAAAATCAAACATCAGAAATTCACACTTCAGTATGCCGATTTTTGTACTTGAATGGTATAAATAGGCTAACGACATGCTTATGGTGCGACATGAATTTGTGTCGATCCTTCAGCAAATCACTGGCATAACTATAATTTACTGAAACTTACGAAGGTCAAAACGTAGATTCCTGGGTATACTTATTTATGTTTCCTGGACCTAAAATCCTACGAATGGCTCATCCTTTTATTATTTGGCCGTCAATGCACGATAAAAATCACACTTGCAACATTTATGTAGGTTTGACTGAAAGTAGCAACACCATGCCATGCAAGAAAGCCAAGATAGGCTACCTGATAATGTCAGCAAGCACTGTTAAGGTAAATGGAAGAGGAGTGGATTAGGGAAAGATAGATGAAGACTTTAATGAAACGCATTAAGGCTTTGTAAAATAATACAAAATGAAACTGACAAACCCATAAATGAGCTGACAGACCTCTGGGTGCTTTAACGTATTAAGCGTGTTTCAAACACTCTAATATTGCTGTTTTATGACAGAAAATCGAAACCGGAGGGCGAGGGGGAGCTCAAGACTCATTTTTAAAAGGAGGAAATGACCGAAAAATCGAGGGAAATACCGACATTTATTTTTAAAAAAGTACTAAAATACCCATAAAATACGTCCAAAAAATGCTTTGAAAGACACTTTATTTTATGAATCATTCTAGGTCAACTTACAAAGCCACACTTAATATTATTCATTATTCATGTTGGTTTGTTCTTTATTTAAAAATTGTTTTTTGAATTTCACCATTAGAATTTTTCATCTGAGTGGCAGTATTAATTATTTGTGTTATATTGTGTTTTGCAGAGGTTCGCGGATTGGTAAACCGCAAGCACATACACGAGGCCCACGAGCAAGTGAAGCAAGCGCTGCTTGACTATGCCATGAACTCTTACACGCAAGTGCAGGTATGAAATTTAAGTTAAGCTGGAGTGAGAGATTGAGTATGAGAGAGCTAACGATACCATCAACGATTGTACCTATTGTGAAGGATAATGTTTTAGTACCTTCATAACATAAAAGTAAAGCTGTACAAACGTTCAGAATCTTTTAATTTCATCTGATAACATGCTTACGTGCGTTTGGAAATTTTTCGACCCTTCAATTTTGAGTTCGATAGTTCAGCCTATATCGCAGTTGGGCAGTACCGGCAGTTGTGCAATAAAATTGCAAATTGTGAAGTGGTGGAAATACCAGCTCATAACTTCAGCTTGTTGAGTGCCATAGAGTCACTGACGTCTTATCATGGACGCAAATAACTTGCTGCATTGAATACAGACTATGCTTTGTTGTCGGCCGAGTTTAACATCTTTACCCCAGTAGTAGAAAGTTCTTGCTACTTCTGCGAAAATATTTTCAAAAACACGTTTTTTGCAGGAAGGGGTGTCAACGTATTGCTGCAAGCATTTTTAACATACCGTACAACCAGGAGGTTCGTTATTTTTCTTGCTGCAACTCGAATAATACGAGGTTTCAGCAGCCGCAGTCTATTTAACAAAAATAGGAACATAATTATGTGGTTGCAACTTATATTTCCAACTTTCGTTCTTGCCTAAAAACAATCCAGATCACAGTGCGTAGCGCAAAATGTTTTTTTTTTGTACCGCCTGCATGTGCAACTTGTGCAGAGGCCCCTCATGATCGACAGTGTGAAAGCCTTATGATCCTATGAGCTCGCGTACGAGGGAAAACCTGCAAATAAGACTCCGTTGGCCTAGTGCACTTGCATATAAGGGACAGGTAGATAGAAGACAAAAGTACCGGTAGAGCTGAAAGGTTTCCATTTGTTGGATAAATTAAGCCAATGAGCTCGCATTTGAGGTAAAGCCTGCATGTAAGACTCCGTTGGCCAAGTTCACTTGCATACAAAGGACAGGGAGAGGAAGACAAAAAGTTGCCGTAGAGCTGAAATGTTTTCATTTCTTGGATAAATTAAAAGTTGAAGAGTAACTTAGTTATGGACTGTTGACTTGTAAGGAATATGTGGAACAAACAATACAATAATTTGTTGGCCTTCTGCAGGGAACATTAGTTGCACATCACACGCTTCCTGCCCACTGGAATCTGTACAATACTCAGTCTTTACCTGCAGAATGTGCATTGGAGATGCCAGAAAGAACCGCTGCATGCACAACTTTCTTTCATGTTGTTGCATCGTAAATACACGGCAATGTGGCGCTGTTGTCACACTTCTTTTACTCTGTCATGTATACGCTTAACAAATTGTTAACAAAACAAAGTTCTGATGGAACGCCATTTCACTGTTCATTCATTGCAAATCCATCAGTCTGCTGTTGTGCGTGTGTGTGCTTCACAAAGAATGATCAATCCTAAATCGGCTCATCAAGCACCTATAATACTGAGCGGATTTGACAACTGATATTTATGATCGTGATGCTTAGCTGCACTTGTTTTCACACTAGATTCTATTAGTTTTTACAATACATTTCAACCTTGTTATTTGCCGTCTTCCTTCTAACCTCAGTTAACACTTAGCTGTACAGGTATTTTTGCAGCACCTGACCTGTCCATTGTAACAGGATCAATGTACGGTTCTATTTCTTTATTGTTCTAAGTCCTTACGTATTTCTAATCCACATTGGATCGGAGATGATACTTAATGTTGGAAAACTTGCACATCACTCTCTAAAGACCTTTATGTAATGGAATTAATTTTTTCGTGAATTCTCAAGGGTCAACACGATATGTTAAATTTCCCCATTGTCCTTTCTAAGTTCAGTAATTTGGTAGCACTGCACTTAATCAACTTTGCTCTTCTGGTAGTTTTCTGTAATTGGGATCTTTACTAGATCATAAGCTCTGTCTGTCTCTACGATGTTTCACCATGCATTCTTTCATTCTTAGTTCTGTTGTTACGGCTGGAAATGACAAGTTTTCAGTCTTCTGATCTGTAGATCATGCCTGAAGTTTGCAGTCTTCTGATCTGTAGATCATGCCTGAAGTTTGCAGTCTTCTGATCTGTAGATCATGCCAGGTAGTCATCAATAGATTGTGGGTTGTTGTACGTGCTGCCTGCTGGAGTCAAGGTAACAAGGATCATCAGTTCTCTGATCATCAAACGCAAAGGCTCTCAGGTATGCCTTGCAGTCCACTCATTCTATGGAGTTTGTCTACAGGTAATAGGGTGCCATTTTTGCGTGATATGTACTGGATATTTACAATAGGTCAGTTCAAGTCTGGCTGTATGCAGGCAGCATCCCTGTCAACAGTGGCTACAATCACCTAGGAACCCCTACATCTTTTGTACATGTTAACTGAATTTTGCTTTAACAGTTACATCTTCTTATCTGGTGAAGTGATCCACTCCACTGAAATGTACTTCCTGTTTTGTGTTTGGCTGGTGATGATCTAAAAGTCGATCCTCGAGATGTAATTCAGGTTTCAGGAATGGCTATTGCATGTAGTCGACTGTTATGGTTTGTGCGGGTTGCATCGACCTTCCGGCATGTGCACATGAATAAACATAGGCCGTCATATTCAAGAGCATTTTATGCCAATCTGCCAGTTGGTGGTTACAGGCTGAGATTTACCTCTGGTATCCTCAGTGCAGGAGCTTGTGCTTCAAATACTCAAGAAAGTGAATCCACGAAAATCCATGATTGTTCCTCTGTAATTGATAGTCAGAACACCATTATCAAGCTGGAATATTTAATTGCTGGTTTCGTGATTTTTGGTGATTCGGTCTTTTTGGTCCCTATAAGAAATGGACCCGGTGTAACTTGGTACCAGGGCAGTCGTATACTCTAGGACAATTACTATGCGAAATACCAAGTAACTATAAAGTGTGCAATTGGGATACTTTACGCTGGGTGTCGTATAACATTTTCCATACACAGGACCAGCAAAACTTGCTCTTGTGTGTGTTTACCTTATATTTTGTAGGGGATCTCCACCAGTTGTTGTATCGTAACACATAAGATAACAGATCAATTTTGTCGGCAGGGCATCGGCCACAATGTTCACTTACCCTGGGGTGCAGGACTGCTAAGCGTTGTGTCCCATCTACCAGGTTTGCCAATCTGCTGGGTCTTCCAGATTGGTGCTTATTTGTCAAGACCAAAAGATTTATCGAGGTGGTCGGGCCAATGTTCTGTACCTACAGCGGCAGCAAGTGTCTCCCTGCCAAGAAGTACACGATTAATTTGATAGGTTGAATTTCTCCAATGCTTTTGTCTGATACTTCCGTTTAAATCCTGAAAGGTTGCTGGAAAACAATGATGCTTAACTCAGCATTCCTACAAAATGAGTTCTCAGAAAGGTCGGTTTAACAGTTCGATTTCAGTTCTTCAAACACCATGCCGTGTTAATAATCTTTCTGTAGAAGGCCTTAAATGACCCCGAGTAAATTCACTGACGAAATAAGGAATGCAGTCAATTAGGCATACAAATTGCTGCAACATTTTTCTAGTTGTTGCTACTGGAAAATTGTGGAGGGCATCTTTCGTGGGGAACTTTTAGCCTGATTCCATCTGCAAAGACTTTTGCGATCAGGGATTGTCCTATTAGGCATTTCCAGAAACATGTGAAGCAAGGAATTGTATTGTGGCGTGTCCGCTCACAATATTTTTTACTATCAGAAAGTATGCGCTTGTTCGTTTATACACAAATTTGATGGACGAAGGCACAAGCGAATCCTTAGTCGTATACGCTGACACGCCAGTAGTCCTGGTACTTTATTATTCTTAAAACATAAGGTTGTAGCTTGCTGTATGAATTAACTAAAACCTTTATTGTTTACACAAGTTGCAGCAGAGTGTGGGAGATAGAAGTGTATGTGAGATGTGGTTCATTGGTTTCATTTTTTTGTGCCTAACCATTGGGATTGGAACACTAACACTTAAAGGACAGCTATCATATGTTGCTTAATTGTTAAATTGTTGCAAATTTTAACCCATTTTGCTTTCTGTCGATGGAATTCGTAAGCTTTGTTATTTTTCTCCCGAAGAACGCCGACACATTCTATGCAAACTGTCGTTCTTTTTTGTCTCTTTGCAGGATAAGTTTGCCAAGATGATGCAGTTGTTGCCCGAAGTGCACATGCTGAGTTTGCGGGGCGAAGAGTACCTCTACTACAAACACCTCAATGGAAGTGCACCGACGCAGACGCTCCTCATGGAAATGCTACATGCCAAGAAGAAATAGGGAACTGGCCGGCCAGCTAAATCAGCCATCATCAAAAAAAGAGCCCGAGCTGCTCCAGCAGATGGGGATACAGCTAAATAGACTGACGGCAGTAAACGCCTTAGGAATGGGCAAGGGCATGGAGGAATGGATTCGAGCTGACGTCGTGTTTGTAAGAAAAGCAGGTGCAAAGAAATACTCTTAGCATAGACCTGTACAATGAAAGGTCAGTGATACTGCCGCAACAGCGTCCCATGAAACCAAGCCCATGGCTCCCCGTCCTCCCTAGCCCTCCATCGTTAACTGAACTGCCAAGCCCGTGCATGCACGGCAAGCCGCTGCCCCAAGATGGTAAGGTACAACGGCACCGACAATGTCGCGTCCTGCTGCATTTTTTTTAACTGAGTGGCATACAACCATTATTTCCGCAGAAGTGCTGGGAAACGCCACTTTTTTGTGTCTGGGAAGACAAAAAAAAATACATTACAGCAGCCCTCATTACTGCCACACACGTACGCAAGAAAAAAATGATTATGTGAATAATAAGAAAACTGAAACCGAGCAACAACAACAAAACAAACTTATGAACCACAGTAGCTATAAACACCCATCTGCCAAGCCATTGCCGCAGAACTGAACTGGCTGTAATTAATCTCGTTTAAGAGGCAGGTGGCTTGTTTTAGCTTCAGTTCATTGTTGTGCAACGATGTAGGTTGTCACCAGATTTTTTTTATATAGTGACCCAAGATTGGACGTTGTTTTTAAAATGATGGATATAATTATTATTGATTATTATGTAATCAGCTTTTACAATATTGTTTTCAATTTCTTTTTTAAAATTTATTATGATGATTATAGTACCTTATGTAGTTGCGTACCATGAAAAATGTATATTACAATTTTAATTTCATCGCCTGCAGTCAATTGGAAGATGACAGCGTATCGCTGGTTTGTTTTAGCCAATCAAGTGTTGGCTAATATTGCAGACGATAGGGAAGTGGCAATGCATTAGTCATGTGATGTGAAGGTGATGATTGTGTACAGGATAGTTTTTGTATGGAACATTCCAAAATGGAACGAATTAATTGCACTGCAGGCCTTTTTATGTTAAATTTAAGAATTTTTAAAAACATAACTTCAAAATTGAAACTTTATGAATTATTATTATTATTATTGTATTTTTCAACTATCCTTATACATTACTATTATTGGTAAGGTGAAGGGATAAGAAAAAATATTTATTTAGTTGTAGGGCCCACTAAAGCAATAGCACGGAAAGGGAGAGAAAGTAGATTTTTAATAGTTGAAAAGTTATATTTTATATAACTTCTAAAAGCAAAGTGGCTCCTTTTTATAAGCATTTAGCTTCAATCCCAGAATCAAGTCCTAAAATCTCTTTTTAAGATTTTTTAATCGGCCTATGTGTTTTTATTTTGTTATGACAACATAGCTTGCTTGCTTGCAATGATAAAAGTAACTACTGTGTCGACTAATGACCAAATTTTACTTCCCAGTCGATCGGTAAAGTTAATTTAAAACGTTAAACTAAATTGCACTGTTTCTTTTATGTGCAGTAGAGGACAATTTTCGCAGTAAAGCATGTCTTGCGAATTTTTGTTAAAAGCTCAACATGCATCTTTTGCTGTATGATGTGATTGCTTAATTTAGACTCGTATGTCGTTGGGGCACCCATTTCACACGAAATCACCTCCTTTATGTCACAGAAATTTTTGAACATTCATACTTGTAGTACAAAATAATGTTATAGTGATCAGAGACAATGATGACTGTTGCAATGGCTATGGAAAGATTTTTGATGGAAACGCTATTTGAATTTTTTTTTAACATTGCCAATATTAAATCCAAGATTAAAGTGTTCTCTGCATGGTTTTAATTCGCAATAGTATCTTCTTTTATTCAGTGTTTTGCAAGCAACGCTCTATCGAAAATGAAATTGATATTTTATTGAAGTGATCTTATAGCTCACGTTGATCAGAGTTGGTGTTAATTGCACGTTTTAAGACTTAATTAAAGTTTCTTAAGATTGCTCTGTTTTCTCTCCCAATCTGCGCTAAAGCAAGTGTGGCCATTTTCTTATATAATTAACTGACATGCCTACAACCATCCGTCTGTGTCGGTCAGAGTATATGCAGTGCGATACCGAAGCCACTGGCCACCATTACGTCTAGCGAGAATAAGCGCTGCATTTTCATTTGCTTTAAAATGCAAAAATGTATTATAGTACCAGTGTTCTGATTTCTGTTCTTTTATTTTTTATGAAGTCGATTCCTAGTTAGTGGTTTGTAAATGTAAAAAAAAATTGATGTATACTTCAAAGTTTAAAAAGCAGTTAGATTTGTTTGTAAAAATTAACCCTTACCGGTCAGCTTGTTGCGACTCTCCTTACATTAAACTTAGTTATTGTTGTCTTATACTCGGGAGTGTGCAGTGTGAATTTGTGAAATGAATTATTAGTTACTGCAGAGATGATTGTTTGCGATTTAAAATGTTGTTAGTGTTGAAGACTACAAACGGAACCATGATACATACACATATATTGCGGCTTACTACCAATGAGGTCCTTTTGTGTTTTGGTAGCATGAACATATGAAATTTATTTGCGTTTTAACTAATTTTTGCGATTGATTATCCGATATGTTGCTTGGCTTGAATTCTGTGTAATTAAACCTACAATCAAGTTGATAAACGTTAGATGTATCAATAGTTAAGAGGAGCTAGAATTAAAAAATACAACTTTTAAAAAACCCAAAAATGTTGTCTGCAAGCATTTTATCAGCACGAACATTTTCGCTGAATCAAGTCAACTCGTGTCCTACTTTCTAATACTCTGAAAGGCTTAAGTTTAAATTGAAAACATTTTTACACCCCAAACAAGTCAGCATAAATGTAAAATATTTCTCAAGCCCTGCCATAGCAATCATTAAAATAACTTTTATTTTCTGATGTTTTTGTTATTTTGGTTTTGTTCAATAAACAGTACTGTGTATGGTATCAAATGGCATCGGCATGATATTTAAGAATATGTTGTTTCTGCAGGTTTATTTCTACAAACGCTCGCTGCACACTTTTCTTAAGAAATGTAATTCTCTACTGCTCGACTCAATAATATGTACATAATTAAAATGCATAGTTGAACTTGTTGATCTGCACTTAATCATTGCTATCAGCGTTATAAGAGACATAAAGATTATTGTAAAGGCAAAAAGATAAAAAGAACTATATTTTTCGAAGTGCTGTTGTTGAATCAAGCTGGAGTCATTATGGTATTGTTACATGATAGACATGTGGACTGACGGTCAGTGATATTGTTGATTACAGTATGCAGACGTGAAGGCCCGGCGTAATGATACATTGTTTCACAAATTGCACAAATTACAACGTAGCTTCCTTGCGTTTGTAGGAAAGAATAATTAAATGCTTCACACCTTAATTCATGTATGAAAATGTTAAGTTTGTTGGGATAAGATAACAGATTTGAATCAATGATGCAATAGGGAACTTGGACATTCCAAACAAACATTTGCAAGTGTTTTCTTCTTCTTTTAAATTTGTTTTGGTTTGGTTAGCTGTGTGCATACCATTCCAATTCAGATGCGCTCATCCTCCCGATTAACGGATGTATGCAAATTTTTTTGACAAAACCTACTTAGTTATTTTAACGTTATTGTTTTTGCAAACGGGAAATCGGACAACTCAACATTCCATTTCATTGACGTGGCCTTGTCATATGCAACAGGTAACCAACCGCAGTCTTGTTGATTATGCAGTTAGGAACGACTTTTCAATTATTATGTTTTATAATAACGCTGCGCAGCACATTGATGTTTTCAACCTGCCATGGTCTTATGGCTTCAAAGCCACGATATTCTTACACTTCCTACCTACGAAATTCTAGAAAATAGAATGTAACTCTGTATGTTGGCTAGCCTGATGGTACAATGTGGGCTCAATTACTGTGATCCGTAAGCAAAAGACATAATTTTACTTTCTCACAGTGCGCTAGTAACCTTCTAGAAAATAAGAAATTTCCGTTGTTACAAAAATAAGTTAGGAAAAATGTAACATTCTTGTTTGTTTCATGGCCAGCCTCCTCGTAACACTACATCAAAGGCTAAATTGTTCAAATTAGCATTTCAGAATCTTAGTAAAAAATGGTTCAATAATTGCAAAGTCCTTTTAGCAAGTTATGTATGTGGAGTCAGAAATATGTACTGGTGCAAATATAAGGTGGCTTGAGTATAATACCAATTGCAGTTTAAGCTCGCAAAATCAGAAAAGTGATCACGATTTAATGCAAGGTTGTATCAGTGCTATCTACAATTACCAGTTGGTAGTACTACACTTCATTTGATACTGATTCAGAACCAATCTTTTTAATAACGCGTTACAACATTTAGTATTGTGGTAAATTATTCAAAATTAATTCGGCTACTGATGTAAAATTAACAGCAGTGGTCAGCTCTCGAATAAATTCCCGAATGGTGTATTGAAAAAAAAAAACTTGGAAGAAATTACAGATCAGACAGACGCAAACACAATCCAAAGTTGAAAGTACGAATTTGGGGAAAAAAAGTACCATTTTATATTCAGGCCAGTATGGTATGAGGTAGGCCACTCATCTGCTGTCATTTTCTAATTATGCAATAATTTTTTCCAATTTTAAAAATCTTGGTTTTCAGAATTTACTGTATTTGTGCCATGTATTACCTCAGACGTAATCCTGCCAGCAACTTAAAATATTACGTACGTAATAAACCATTTTCCAACAAATAGTTCAAATCAAACAGAAAAATACTCAGTAATTGTCCTTTACGGTAACTAATTCACTATATGCCGACACTCGAAAGTAGCTGCGTTAGACAAACGTGTACTAAAGATTGCTCAGTAGGTTATACTACAAGAAAAATTGAAAATTGTGTCACTGTTGCGCTGTAATTTTTGTTATGGCAACAGTTTTAACACATTACAGGTAACATTAACAATACAACTTTGCTACTCCAGTCAGTGTAGTGTAAAGAACATTGTTCATGTTTTTTTCTTAAACTGTCCTAAAAGATTGGAGTGCAAAATTTGTCTGGATTATGTTATGTGGATTATTTGTAGACAGTAACGGTTGGTGATGGTGTAAAGTTTTACTTGTAAAATACCAGTTGAACTGGTTGACAAAGCAGTTAATTTGTTTAATTGATATGAATTTTAGTGGTAATAATAGCTTAAAGCTAGCATTCGTACATTTCCTTTTTTTTTATGTTAACATTGAAATATATATTTATTAGTTATCTTAATTAGCTTCAAATTACAGGATTATCTACCTGCTTACAAAATATTTATGCAGTGATTGTCTAAATCCCGAGCAAGATAAAATGAAGCATAACAGTATTACATATTACTAGAGGCTAGAGATCATTAATTTGCACCATTTAAATAGTTTGCGATCTCTCTTTATAATTACCACAAATTGCTTACAAGTGAACGTTACATCATCAAGCTGTCACTGTCTGTTTGGTTGTAGAAGTGAAACGATTGTCGACGAATAATAATTGTTAAAAGTGCTTGCTGCCCACGGCGTTAATTATTTAATATAAACCAACTCCGACCACATGATGTATGTTGTAGTTGTTACTAAACCAAAATCAAATAAAGATTAGGGGTTAGCTTTTTATTAACAAATTGTTATTCCAGATGTACAAATTACTGGAAACTGTATACCAGTAGTACTGACACTGAGTATCTCATCCTGTTAATATTGTTATTGTAAATTTTTTCTTGCACAAGTTCATTGGTGTGAAAAAACAATGTACTGTATTTACAAGTTAAGTCCTCCACTTCACACCATGAAAGAACAACGGACTTGTGTACGTACATACTGCAGGGCGAGAGTGCACAACAATAGATCAGGGAACTTATATTAAACAGCAATTTTCAACAATGGCTGTTACCCCCATTTTTTTTTTCTCTAAACCCCTTTGAGACCCAAAAAGTGCCTTGGTCCGCTGGACTGCCATTTTTCATTACGTTATCTCTAAAAACTGCGAATGATGCCGGAAAGTGAAAATTAAAATTTGTAAGGTCGAAAGCCTTGCACCGATGTGTGGAACCTTGTCGTCATAGCTTTTTGATCTCAAAGGGCAGCTATATACAACTGTAGTCATCCATACAAAGCGGGGCGCGGGACTGTAGCTCAGTCGGGCATTCTCTTTCCAATTTCAAATTTTATGTCACAAACTAAACACGTACCTGGTGCCAACAGCGGTTATACACAAAACAGATACACGTATATTTTGTTATCATTGTAAACAACAATCCTTGGAATTATTCATTACATCACCGAATGATTATTAAAGAAAATATTAGCATGTCGTCCCCAACCCGCAGATGTCATCATAAAACTCATATTTTCATTTTTTAAATAGGTAGTATTTAATGTCCACTTTGTCAGGGCCCTGCCTGTCTATATTCCATGACCATATTGATCGTGTACATATGTTTGTCTTAGTTGTGTCTAGGAACAGACGATACCTTTGTGCATATGTTAAGTACAATATTATTGTTGACTTTCTGTACTCCACAGAATGGCTCTTTGTTATTTCTGGAATGGGCTTTTAATAGGTATTGCTTATACTGATGGTTAGAAATAAACAACCAACTGGTGGGATGTTATTTGGTTTATTGAGCTCTTTGCATTTGAAGCTACACATAAATGACTTGCTACGAGCATCTGGCCAGCATTGACAGTGTTTCACCAACATTTGGACAGAGTATGCTAAGAAAGTGCAAAGCCTAACTTTTGGAGTTGGACTAAATTGTAGCTCTTGGATGTTGATATTTTGTCAGCAATAATTCAATATCAAGGGCCACAATGTATATATCCCCCCTCCCCCACCAACCCAAAAAAGTGGTTTGCCTTGCTTTAGACTATTTACTGTCCGATGCAGTGAATTGGTGGAAGCCACAAGCACAAACGATAAAACACTTATTGTACTTTTACCGCCCTACGGTATAAAATAAATTGAAAACATTGGTGGTTCTTTCAGAAGAGAGTAAGCGTTAAAAATGACTCGACGTTGAATTTTGCCAGGTCCAGATGCATGCCACATTACATACTTCAACCTTTGGTATGGGGATTGTCATTGAATGGCCTTGTCATTTAAAATTACTGTCTGATGAAGACATTGCCTGTGTTTTTAATATATTTTATAGATATCAGAATATAAGTGGTTTATTGTTGATGCATGTTGTGCCCATCGGTTTTGATTTTATCGCATTTTCCTTGCTGAACTGTGCTGTCAACTCTCCAGTTAGCACAGTGTCTTGTCTACGATATTGCAATAAGATATTGATTTCATCAAAATGGATGATCGACCATAGAAGCTCTTGTTGGAACACAGCATATTATAGAACTGTCACCTCATGCAATGAGCAAGTGTTTGTGTGTGGGTGTTGGTTTAAGACTAAAATTTGGGGTCTTGCTTCAATTACAACCAAAAAGAAGCGAGGGAGTGGTTTATTTGTGTGCATCTATAACAGTGCATCCATCGCTCTCTCTATCCTTATTTATGCAACCATGACTTAGATTGTAGTATATCTGAATAGGCCGACAGTGAGTAAGCAAAGTGCACCGATGCAATAGGCAACAGGATATTTCGAACCACACCGAGTCATTTTCTTACGGCCCGACTTTAGTTATTTGAGCTAAAATGTTTTATTTGAACCTAATAAGCCAAAGGTAAAGAAAATATTGTGAAGCTCATTTTTTTTTTGTTATTCAGAAGTCACCCCATCCGAAACCTGTATCATTACATGTACTCCTGGTTTCAAATTGTTTGGGCTTCAGACCTTTTCTCATAGCTTTACATTAAACGAAATGAAACAGCCGATTGAGATGGCGGACTTACTAAAAAAAAAAAAAGATTTTCACTTTTTTGGATCATACATAGCTGCGAGGCTGGCTTTTAAATGAAGTTTTATTCTTTACAAGCCAAGTAAGCCTGTGAAAATCATACCTTATCGTAAATTTATACACATAAATTTACATAAGTATGTATAAACCCTTTTTAATGAAACAAAACAAAATACAGCTTCAGTTATTGTGAAAAGAGGACTTACGCTATGCCAGAAAAGAATCAAACCACAATCAAATTAGTCTTGCGAATTTTTGGTAGTAGTATAGCTTACATAAACATCCCACTACCTTCATAGGAAAAAAGTATATGAGCACATACTAAACTAACGACTACATTTTATAATAAAACACCCCTCATGAATTTGCAGGAACGGGCACATAAATATATACCGAAAATTACTAATCCTAAACTGACAGTAAACATCTCCAAAAAATGGTGTAAACTGCCAAACACCTACTCCAATAACAAACGAGCAGCACAAGGTTACAGCTTCGCCGAAATTCAAACATGAACTCTAGCATGTAGTCGTTAGTTTAGTATGTGCTCATACACTTTCTGTCTATGACGGTAGTGGGATGCTTGCTTATGTAAGCATTTAATGCTACCGAAAATTTGCAAGACGAATTGATTTTGGTTTGATTCATTTCTGGCATAGTATAAAGTCCTCTTTTCACAATTTCTTTAGCAAGAGTAGAATGAGCCTGTTTGCTTTCAAAATTTAGTCATTGTATTGCAGCTTATAATTACATATAACAGTTGCCTGGACTAGGCAGTTGACAAAAACTTGTGCAGTGGATTTGGACCCACCAGCTCTTCAGCCAAGGGTAAATGACAGTGACGATGTCTGTCAGCACCAACTAATAGGTGTGTGCGACCAGCAGCTAAAGCTAAAGCTCTCATCTGCAGCGTTAGGGTTTCGTTTTGGGTTCCAACAGAATACCTCCGACTAAAGACGAGCTAAAGCTTAATGGTGCAATCACTATTAGAGCACTGGACTGTGGGTAACAGATCTAAGACTGCGAATATTGGGTAGGAATCTATGGACAGCATCAACATCAGTGTCTTGAGCACCACGTGGTGAGGAGAAAACCCAAGGTGGGGATGGAGAGGAAATAATCCCTTGACCTGGAGTCGAGTGCCGCGGAATGAATTCGATAGCTGGAGTTTCGCGATTCAATAGCTCGACCTAGAGTTACAAGAACTAGGGTTACAAAGTTCGAACTAGCGAATCTGTGAACACTGCGTGTCATATTGTATGTTTGTTTAAGATGGTATACTCCACCAAACTTTCACGTTCAAATACTTGATGTGTATAGACGAGTCTTTCAAAATATAGTAACGACAGAAAAATATTTGGCGCAAGCCTCTTCTTCATGTTGAATGTGATCTAGTACCGTAATTCGTTTTCCTACTCGCTCTGCTAAAGTTCCGAAACTGTATGAACTCAATTTTTAACTCGAAATGTGACTTAATTTGTAGCATATACAAATCAGGTTACTTGCTAGCTACTTGTAGTTTTGCTGCTCTGCACTTCATATGAATAATAGTCTTAACTGCTATTAAAGCTTTACTAATCTCGGTTTTCTGCACTTTCCACGCAAAGCCAAATTCTCCTTGTTTAAACTTAAAAAAATTGTGAATTTTCAGCAACTGCTGCGAGTTGTTTCATCAGGAGACGTACACACACCACCACTAAAATGAACTTTCAAGTCGTTGGCTTCCTGGTCTCCAAAGGCACACAGCCTAGCATCAAAAAAACTTACTGGAGCTGTACACTAGCACAATAGTAGATAGCCAGTTCCTGCTGAGAGGAGAGTTTAATAAGTTGCTGCGGGAGAAGTGGTGCACTGGCCTGCAAGTTAAGGAGGCTATGGCCTCGCGCCGCATTCCAACGGACGATAGCAGCAGACGAACGAAAGCAGACGAACGTTCACGACGAAGTAAGCGGTGATGTGGTAGCCTGATGAAGACAGTCGTTCTGAGCCCTTCCAACTCCAGAAAACCTGTCGAAAATTTGCAAGGATATTGGAACGGTAAATATCCTTAACTTTGAAATCTAAGCGTATAAAAAAACGTAAACATACCCAATTTTGAACACTTCAAATGTTGTACCGAATTCTGCATGCGGGATGTTCCTGGCTTAAAAAAGGAACAACGTTGCACTGTTTGGGCATTTTTCGTTTGTAACAATGGAGTTTTAGTCCAGTAAAAAGAACAGCATCAATGCTTGGTTGGTAATAGAAGTGTTCGAAATTCAATATCCACTACTGTACACCTAATAGAGAGCAAATAATAGAGTGAACAATTTATACAAATTAATGCAAGAGACATGCCGATTTAAAAGGCTCAGAAAACCATGGTTCCGTAAATGCTGGTGGACAACAAAAACAACACTGAAACAAGTGAGAATAAAACATGAAAATGTAACCTTTGGGAGAACACAACATCCATTTATGTTGCTTAATTCCTTCACATTATCACAGACGACTTTGGCTGCCACTACGAGAACCAGAAATAAAAATAACTTCACGACAAACTATGCGGTTATCTCCACGCATCCCCAACAAGGCGAGCAAACACAGCAGAGTGCAACCAAGCTAACACGGGATAAAATGGCACGACCAACCAAGGTGTACATAAAACAGGTTTCTTACTATCTGCAAAATACTTCCATTCAGTAATACATGCTAAAATAGGTAATGCACGATGGTGACGTCACGCTAACACACCTCCACGCTAAAAGTGTAGTCATTATATACGGTTAATCTGAAAACCCACACAAGTCACCGTGGATTTTTTTTTGATAATCGTAACACTTTTTCCAAGGTCTACACAACCCCTGCTCCACCTTGTGACATATAATGACCGACTTTGCAAAACTACCCTACACACGTCATTTGCAACCTGCGACATTTATCGTACTAACACGAAAAAAAAAAACTTCGCGTAGGCCACTATGTTACGCCCTCACCCATGGAGGAATAGCCAAACCCGACAACCTTGCGTTCCGACAGTACGAAAACTAGCTACTGGCACTTGTAAATACACCTAAAAACCTACGAGATTGAAGCGAATAGCGCATTTGCAACCTGCGACATTTTACGCACTAAGACGAAAATACTTCGCGTACTATTCTAGGCCCTCACCCATACTGGAATAGCCCAACACGGCAACCTTTCGTTCCGACGGTACGAAAACTAGGCTACTGACACTTTTAAATACACCTAGAAATCTACGAGATTCAAGCGAATAGCGTTAGTTGTACTCTAAATCTTCTTTAAACTATTAAAGTAAAAAAAAATAGTTTTTCCTTAAAACACAAACATCGGTATTATGGAACATCTATCCCCCTCGCTCTAACTTCGTACACAGGAAGTTTCTACCGGAAGTTTCCGTTCAGAAATTTACATAAGTCACATAAAAAATTCTTAAATTCATTATGCTTCACAAATAAAATTTACAAACAAAAGTCTTTAAATTTAGCTTGACATCACACCTTAGCATAACACATATCCGTGAAGTAGACCCGGTTATCCCGAAATAATTGATCTTTGCTCGAAACGGAACAGTCCAAAAATCTCGGGGTAGCAAAATCGAACTCGCGCTGACGCGCTCGTGCGATTTCACCACCCCTCGATATATGGACTGTTCCGTTTCTCGCAGACGATCAATTATTTCGGGATAACCGAGTCTACTTAACGGATATCTATTACTTATTTCATGCTTTTCAATGTCCGAAATAAATTAATGCAATGTAAGTCTAGCTTTGCTCTCGCTAGGGGCGCTGCGTTCGCATTCAACATAATGCAAGCAGAGCGGCCTTTTTTCCCATATCGCTTCGGGCATGGTTGTAGTAACAATATATTATTTATGATCTTATGTCGCTTTAGTGATCCCGTACTTATAGAATGGGAAAAGATGCTCAAATTATGAAGCTGCTCGACTGGCAATTTCTTCGAGTGCCTTCATCGAAAAAATCTCACCGATTTACATCCAGAGTGCAGAAGATGTAGGAAATGTAATTTTGTGGAGCAAAGAAGTCGTTCGGCCTCCCTAGACTAATCTAAATCTAACTTAGATGTCAGTTTAGATTTAATGGAGTGTTGATACAGAAATGCCAGTTATTTTTGTGGCCAAGGGTGTTATTACCAATAACGCTGTTAAAACTCGACCAGCCGACGCTTCAACGAACGCTGGTATGATGCTTGAATGATTGTCGCAATCCACAGAATCTTCAACACTATCGCCGAACAATCTGCAAATGGTCATCTCAGAAGTGCGAAAATACACGGACTCTCAATGGATGCCTTGCAAGCTGAAATTTCCAAGGGTGTTAACTGTCAGCTCAACTTGAAATTCGACAACAGATCGTGCTTCGCGGGTGCCGCCGCCGTCATCTACCGATACGTGCCACAAGCTACCGGCAGACAAGGTCAAAGAAAACAAGGATCCAAATAGGACCCACAACTCGAGTGTTGAAAACAGTGTCGAAAGTTAATAGTAAAAAAACGTGTTTCGAAATTGAAAGAAAAGACTTGTTGTGGTAAAAGTTCTGTTGATACTAAAGATGGTAGTGACATTAAAAGGTATGATCGTAAGTGTCTATCGGGTAATACGCTTAAAAATGAAAACGAAAATGAAAAACATAGTAAGCGTTCTCCTCCACATATGACTTATACTCACAGTTAGATCACGCAAAACCAAAAGTCAAAGATTTTCAAATGTTTTAACCTCAAAGCTTGCGAATGTTCGACAACCTTTACTGGTTGTCTTTCAGGCAGTACCCACACTCACAATCCTACCAAACCCAACGAACTTCCAAAATTCAAAATTCCCTCCTCTTCACGTCACAGTAGGCCTTGAGTCAGCATTCCAAGCAGGTGTTGGCACTGCTCACAGTCGATGTTTCTTCATCTGTTTCTTCGTCCTTTCTCCAACGTAAAAAAAAAATCCTCCACTTATCTGTTTGTCGGAGGAATTTGAACAACACACTAGACATGGACGTTCTGTCGGTGAGGTGCTGCATGAGAGCAAACGAGTTTCCCGTCATGCTGACACGAAACGAGCCAGAGACATGGCAGACGGGGCTAAAATAATAAAAAATGAGAAAAAGAATGTAAATGCCTTAAAGTCCTCAGCATACAACCCTCCCCCCCCCCCGTGTGTTCGAGAGACAAACCCAACTTGTCTGTCTTACCGAGTTGTACTGTTAACTCCCTCAAAAACTAAAGGAAAGGAAAGACAACGGAGTTTCAGTTGAGTTCGTGCAAAAAGAACTGGAAAATTTGAAAGCGTCACTGAGTGCTTACGTCGAAGGTCTTGGTGAAGCAACTGAACGCAAAAATAATGAATAAGAGCATCAATGTCTCAAATCAGTATGGACGACGTCACCATGACTTGGATAGACAAACAATGTCAGTATGACACTGATGGACAACTTTACTCTGAAATTGATGGACATCGTCGCGATGATGCCGACGGACAACGTCACAATGATGCAAAGGGGTAGCGTTGCTATGACTAAGGCAGACACTGTCGCTATGACGCAGAAGGACAACATTGCCGAAAAGCTGAACTACCATGACAATAATGCTGCTCAAAGCACAGGCAACATCGAACATTCTGACAATGTCACCATGTGAATGAGTGGCAGAGAAAACTGAATTTAAAATCAAGGAGCAAGCATGATGCCGTTTCGATACGTAGTCTTGATACCGAATCAAGACAATCGGATTACGAATCTAAAACCAAATCTATTAAGCACCATGCCACAAAATGGAAGCAAGAACATTCCCTTTCCGAAAATCTAGGAAGCAATGCTCTGATTAACTACCCCCTAAGATCAGAAAGGTAAACTTTTCTGACTTTGACGAAGGTCGAATACTCCGATCCCGAATCCATCTACAAAATTTTACACAGGCTTGTTCTAGCTCGGTGAACAGGAAGAAATACCTTCCGAATCCTAGGATTTATCCTAATCTCCATCAGACACTGAGAGTAACTATTAATCTGAAAACGAAAGCTTCGTTGGCGCCTCACACTCCACGCATAGTAGACCTAGGAAATCCACAAGCGTAAGCAACACGTACAAAGAAACTGATGACATATTCGACGAAGATCTGGACTTCGTTCCTTGGCATGTTTTTACTCATTCGGCTTTACATTAGTTAAAGAAAACAAAGTTTTACAAAGAGTTTCTGCCACTTGAGTAAAGCCCTGACGATCCTCTCAACCTTCCTCAATATCAGGTTTTGTTCACACAACTTTTAAACATTGAGAGCGAAACTCAAAAAGGAGGAACGAAAATTTCCGATTTCAAACTGCTTCCTCCTCATGATTCGAAGCTTAAAGTCTTTTCAAATCCGCTGACACTCATGAACATTTGCAGTCCTGCATATCTGCACATCACTACGTTGGTTCGACCCGACGTATACCACGTACTCAATCGATTGTGTCAAGCTGTACTTAAACGAAGTATAGAGATCAGTGGACGAGAAATTGAAGCGGCAGTTTCGAATTCTGGCTAACAATTCTGACTTTCATGTACCGGTAATCTCTACGTTTTTTTTTTGCATTTTCCTTCTGAAGAAGGTGGACAAAGTTTGTGGAAGTATTTGTATTGTAACATCTTTGTGCTTCCATAATCAATTTTACACCGAAAATTCAAGGAACAGTGGTTCTGATTTGTGGTGTTGCGTTTACATTATTTTTTATGAAACCCACGTCCCTTCTAACTGAAGATACTCAAAATTTGAAGCAGCAAAGTTCTTTCCACAACGACAATTCATGGAGATGGACTCGGTTTTTAAAGTCCCATCACTCATCAAGATTCCTTTCTCCCAATTCAACGAAAATGAAGCCATTTTGTGATGCAGTATCCGGGCTAATTTACAGGGTGATCTCGATTACTCAGCTGCGGCCGTGGCCCTTCAAACTGTCGTGGAAGATCACCATGAACTTTTAAAGATGGTTCCAGCAACGAAGACTGCCGACAGCTAATGAAGAGGGCTTATTCGTTTCAAAAAGATGGATCTTACTGTCAGTCAAGGTTACTTTTGAACATGGTTTTGAGAAAGCGTAATGCGGTCCTCAAGTCCGTCACCAAACCCCCACCGACGTCCTCCGTAAGTTTCGGCTATTATCTATTCATAACTCCAAGAATTGTTCAATGGCCAGCTCCTCGTACTTGGCCCTAAACTTTGTGATAAGGCCAAGGCCCCTCAACCCCCTGCGGTAAACGATAAGAAGAAACCAAGGCTAGATAACAGACCTTTCCGCTATTACTACGGACAAAACACTGGTCTTTCCAATCATTCCGAACAGAAAACTGCTGACAAAAAGCCCATCAATAACGAGAAGAAAGCACCTCAAATCGCCTCTTCCTGACAAAGTTTTTTTGCAACCACGAAGAAGAGGTTCTGGACCTTTTCGAAGAGGAACCTGCAATGACAGCTCCCACTGCCTTCCATATTTATCTTGTACTCTTAAGATAGGTCCCTAGTTGGCCCAATTCCCCTAATGCTATGGCTCTATATTATTTATTCTATCAAGAATGTTATGCTATGTACTTTCATGTGTAAGTCCACCTTTAAAAATCAGTGGCCAAGGTGGTTGAGGCCTTGCTTGCCACTAGGGGTAGCTGTTAACAGGTTGCTTATGGGATACCAGAATATACTACAAGAAGTACTTAGCTCCACCTGTGGTGGGAACTCACAGCTGCTCTTCTCCGTGCAACCCCTTTAGGATTCACTCTGGGTGTCCCTAACCAGCAACAACTCTCTTTGAACTATACCACTGCTAAAGCCTAATTAGAGCATCCTTGAATCACTGACTAACAGCTTCATAAGGACAGACTACGTGGCCCTGGAATAAACCCTGAATTCTACCATCATTCTTGCTTCTTCCTTGTGCTTGGCTAAGTAGGGCTGCCAAGAGGATCCTTCCGCGGTTTATAGACCTGATGGAACTGAAGAAGGAAACACTCTTTTTGCAACACAAGGGAAGCCCAAGCACTACTTTTGCAACACAAAGGGAAGATTCACCATCCAAAACCCGATATTCTTCTACTTCACAGGTGGAGACCACCGACAAATCTGAAACAAGCAGGATTCTTGCAGCCAGTCTCAAAACGTCTTTTACTCTGCCATACAAATTCAACTGTCAAAATTTACGAAACAAGGTGAAAAAAAACCGGTACGGATGTTGAAACTCTTAACAATTTTGATCCTAGCTATCCTTCTGTCAATATTTTGGCGTCTTTTGGAGAATCTCTTTAACAAAGGAATGATGTCCGACAGCAATCAAAGGATACAGATTCGCCTTAACTCTTGCATTGGATACTGTCCAGCCACTGACAGCAAGGTCATTTCCGACTCGTGCTGGCCTTTCAAAATGCTCGTCCTAACATTCGCCAATTTTTTCCAAGATCTAATCACTCCACTTGTTCTCGAAAGCTTTTCGTCGCCTTTTTGTGAACTTCTACATTTGGCTTCGATTTCACAACTTACTCGATAGACAGTCGTCCTTCTTGCACTTGCGTTAGCAGCACGCCAGTGTAAACTGGCTGCTTTCTCCAGAGAAGACAACCACCTCCACTTCTCTAAAGGGTGGACTTCTGTAACGCTCACCTTTCTTTCTCACTTTTGAGTGAAAAACGTCAAACCTGACATTAATCTCAAACTGCTTTCCATTAAAGCCCTGGTTCCAATTGTTGAACCTGAAGGAAATGTAAGAGTTCAGTGTCCAATGAGGGCTCTCCAACACTATCTTGAAAGGACCCAAATCCCTGCGAAGAAACGTCCTCTCCCTGAAAGAACTGTCCGCCCTACTCCTCTCTTTCTTCAAGTTGACAAAGTGTCATATGAAGTGCTTCCGCTGCCGGTGATCCCATTGAAATTGGGAAACAGATTTGTGAAGTCATTAGGTGCGGGCTCACAAGTTAAGGGTATTAGTGGCTACAAGAGTTTACTCCGCTCGACGACGACGTTGCTGCCTGTTCATGAACTCACAAAACACTTTCATAAGTCACTTCGGGATACTAGTGACTCCAGTAGTGCAAAAACTCCTAAAGAACATTTAGTGGGCTTAAGTTGTATTGGACTTTGCTATAAGTATGCAGTACCACAGTGTTGCTGAAATGTTAAGTCCACATGAAACCTGACTGTTCTCCTTAAAATGGAACTCGAGCCCGAAAAAGAAAGGGACTATAAAACTGGATTAGCTTTTCCAATTCGTAACTGCTAAGAAAAAAATGTTTTAATTTATTGTTATCAATTTGGGCTAAAAAGACGTTACATCTACCCCGAAACAAAACTTGTTAAGGATTGCCGCCAAGCTTTTTTGGCCGTT
>JAHWFP010064934.1:0-17246 GCA_023313725.1 Lithobius niger
CTTGGTTCAAATACCGTACAGGCCCTTGTTGTTTTGTTCCTTTTTAATTTTTTTGTGTATGTTTTAGTAAAACAAGGCTAACGGCCATTGCATTGGACTGTTGGTCTAGGGGTATGATTCTCACTCAGGGGGCGCGAGGTCCCAGGTTTAAATCCCGGACTGGCCCTTGTTGTTTTGTTCTTTATTAATTATCGTGTATGTTTTAGTAAAACAAGGCTAAGAGGACATGCTATCGTCCTGTTGGTCTAGGGGTATGATTCTCGCTTTGGGTGCGAGAGGTCCTGCTTTCAAATCCCGGACAGGCACTTGTTGTTTTGTTCTTTATTAGGCCACGAAAAAAATGTTAGTTGGTTCTCAGACCCTGCCTGGTGGTCAAATTTCCCCCTGGTCATCGCTTTTTATTTGCTAGCAAAAGCTAAATTTATTACCGTACAAGGAAAACCATTTCAGTAACCTGAATAGTAAGTACTATTTAGCCCAACTTGGCATTCAATAATTGTACTGTAATGTGAAGCTACCCACTTGCAGCTCTGTAAAATTAAAATTCAAGTGTCTTCGAAAATTAAATGCAGACTCGAGTTACTTCCAATAAAATAAAAAATAATATAAAAAGCCTGGTGGCCTGGTTCCTTTTGAAATGAAAATATGCCCGAGAACCAAACATATTTCTTTTCACGGTTTTAATTATCGTGTATGTTTTAGTAAAACAAGGCTATTGTGCGCGCGGCGTGTCTTGAGTTCTGCAGGTATATAATGAGCGGCTACGTCTTCCTGGGGCGCGTTGCTCGTCAAACACACACTGTTACGTATTTTCGAGATCAAACGTGCGATGTGCTTACAAAGGGTAACCATCGCTGCTATGACATAGACGAGCAACGCGTTCAGTTCCCTGCGATGGAGCAACGATTTAACAATACACAGTTGATGGACTGGCCACGCCAACCACTGCGTGTACCTTGCGTTTATGCCCTGTTTTATCTCTTTCCCTCCTGGTTAAAAGATTATTTTAGTTGCGGTCACTTTAAGAAAATATTTTGATATGTATTAAAGCTTATAAACTGACACATTGTGACTTACCGAATTAAATTTTGTACAAAATAAATAATAAAATGTAATCACATGCTAAATGAAAGAACTGCATTAGACGTATGCAAATAATACTCTGGTTCGAATAACGTTAAGCGTTAACGCGATTTGTAGTAACTTGTATTATCCTTTACTGATTAACCTGTTAATTTAATTGGTCGAGTCCTATTAATATGGTGTTTATTTATATTTTCGGGAAGTATCACAGATCAGCATGAGTCTGATAAACCTTTGAAGACCTTGTTTTTTTTTTATTCCACCGTTTGGGGTTCATTTTCCAGACATTGACTTTTTAGTTTGGAGCACCAACCCCCCCCTCTAAACCCGACCACAATTTCGGCCCTGATGCACTACTTTGTTCTGTTAAGTGTACGATTTGGATGCGGCCGTAACTTTTACAGTAATTTTTATTAAAACAATGCGAGTTGAGCAAAGCGTTTAAGGATGATGGTTAAAATCATCAAAGAGCGTGCCTTCCTAAGGTCATATTTCGATGTCTGGAAGTGCTTTACCTGCTGCACCCGACTGGGAAATGTTACAGCGTCTCTCCCCATCCCCCACACCTTTAACTCCCCCATCCCTCCGCAAAGCATGGACGCTCATTGTGATTTTTAAACTGCAGAAAGAAACTATAACCAAAACATTTAAAAAGGAAATGAGAGGGGAGGTAGATGCCCTGAGCAATGGTTCAGGGAAGGGGACGACGGGAACTTCCCCCCTCCCCAACCCAAAACCTGTCATAATGCTAAATAACTTCGTCGATAATATGTGAAAAATTATGCTCTAGAAGCCGAATATGCATTGACGTAATGCTACACCTTCACCAGACACCATTTGGGAAGCTAACAGCCCTCCACCAGTCTCCCTAACTGGCATTGTTCAGTTCCCTACGAAATTTCTTACACTGCCGTTGTCCTCTTTACTCCTCCCCACCACCCCCTCCTTGGCATTCAACAAACATAATAACACATTTATTGATATCTCGCCTGAAAGTTGGGAGGTCCAGTTCCCTCAACTTCTGCATGCAATATTTACGTACAACTTAAAGCAAAACCGTATTTCACAATGCAGTCTATAGTCCGTAATCCGCCTTCCGCTCCCTCCCCCCCCATGTAAAAGGGCCAAACCCACCCCCCCCCCCCCCCCCAACAATACTTCATAATTCAAAATCACCGACTGGGCCTCTATTTCCATGTCTAGGCCGACCAGTCCGCCTCTGGATGTTGATGTAAATGTAGGGAAAGTTACCGTTTCGAGATATTAGTTTCCTGTTATGTTTTTATGTTTACTCCCTGATCAAATCATTATAATCGAAGAACCTTATAAATACTGAGGCAACGATTAGCAAATGTACCCTTGCTTTGTTAATAATAAACAAGCATCGATGGTTGTACGCGACCCTCCCGTTCGACGGTCGTGCCTCGCGACTCTGACATCATTTTGACGTCAGCCCTCGCTCATCGAATATGACCAACAACACGTCCTTTAGGAAACAGCACAAAAAGTCGTGTCGTAGTACGCAAGTATGACATTTTACCATCGCGCGAATTTGACGAGCAACGCGCCCTTGGAGGGGGCGGCTTTAATCGACGGCCGCCATTGATTTTGTATACATCTTGGATATCAACAAGGCACTCTGATACCAAAAACATACAATCGGTTATCTTTATTCATTCTAGGGCGAACTCAAGACAGGCCGCGAACACTATAACTGCGCATTCAATCACCCTGTTGGTCTAGGGGTTTCATTTTCGCTTAGGGTGCACAGGTCCCGGACAGGCCCTTTTTGTTTTGTTCATTATTAATTATCGTGTACATTTTAATAAAGAATAGCTTGCATTGGCATTCGTTGGCCTCTTGGCCTAATGGTGACAAACTCGCTTAGGGTGCGAGAGGTTCCTGGTTCAAATCCCAGACAGGCCCATGTTGTTTTGTTCTTTATTAATTATCGTGTATGTTTTAGTTAAACAAGGTTAACATTCCGTTGGCCTGTTGTACTAGGGGTATGATTCTTGTTTATTGTGGGAGAGGTCCTGGGTTCAAATCCTGAATAGGCCCATGATGTGTGCTCTTTATTAATTATTGAGTACGTTTAGGTAAAACAAGGCCAACAGCATGCTCCAACGGCTTGTTGGTCTAGGGGTATGATTCTCTCTTAGGGTGTTAGAGGTCCCGTATTCAAATTCTGGACAATCCCATGTTGTTTTGTTCTTTATTAATTATCGTGTACGTTTTAGTAAAACAAGGCTAACTGCACATCCTGTTGGTCTAGGGGTATGATTCTCACTTAGGGTGTGAGAGGTCCTGGGTTCAGATCCTGGACAGGCCCATGTTGTTTTGTTCATTATTAATTATCGTGTAAGTTTTAATAAAACGAAGCTTGCGATACAACTTGTTGGCCTGTGGGCCTACAGGTGTGAAGCTCGCTTAGAGTGCATGAGGTCCCTGGTCAGATTCTGGACAGGCCCATGTTGTTTTTTCTTTGTTAATTAAAGTTTATGTTTTTTGTAAAACAAGGCTAGCTGTGCCATACATCACCCTGTTGGTCTAGGGGTAAGAATCTAGACTAGGGTGCGAGAGGTCCCGTGTTCAAATCCCGGACAGGCCCTTGTTGTTTTGTTCCTTATTAATTATCGTGTATGTTTTAGAAAACAAGGCTAACTGCACAATCCATCGGCCTGTTGGTCTTGGGGTATGATTCTCGCTTATGGTGCGTGAGGTCCCGGGTTCAAATCCTGGACAGACCCATGTTGCTTTGTTCATTATTAATTATCGTGTATGTTTTAATAAAGCAAAGCTTGCAATGCATCTTGTTGGCCTATTGGCCTACAGGTGTGAAGCTTGCTTGCTAAGGGTGTGTGAGGTCGGTGGTTCAAATTCTGGACAGGCCCTTGTTGTTTTGTCTTTGTTTATTATAGTTTTTAGTAAAACAAGGCTAACTGTGCCATACTTCGGCCTGTTGGTTTAGGGGAATGATTCTTGCTAAGGGTGCTAGAGGTCAGGGGTTCAAATCCCCGACAGGTGCTTGTTGTTATGTTCTTTATTAATTTTCGCGTATGTTTTAGTAAAACAAGGCTAACTCCACATTCTGTTGGTCTAGGGTATGATTCTCACTTAGGGTGCGAGAGGTCCCGGGTTCAAATCCTGCACAGGCCCATGTAGTTTTGTTCATTATTAATTTTCGTGTATGTTTCATAAAGCAAGGCTAACTGTACATTCCATCGGCCTGTTGGTCTAGGGGTATGAATCTCGCTTAGGGTGCAAGAAGTCCCGGGTTCAAATCCCAGGCAGCCCCATGTTGGTTTGTTCATTATTAATTAGTGTGTATGTTTTAATAAAGCAAAGCTTGCAATGCAACTTGTTGGCCTGTTGTCCTACAGGTGTGAATCTTTGGTTCAAATTTGGACAGGCATATGTTGTTTTGTTCTTTATTCATTATCGTGTATGTTTTAGTAAAACAAGGCTAACTGTACATTGCATTGCCCTTTTGGTCTAGGGGTATGGTTCTTGCTTAGGGTGTGAGATGTCCCGGGTTCGGTTCCCGGACAGGCTCTTGTTCTTTATTAATTATTGTATATGTTTCAGTAAAACAAGGCTAACTGCACATTCCATCGGCCTGTTGGTCTAGGGGTTGGATTCTCACTTAGTGTACGACAGGTCCCGGACAGGCCTTTTTCGTTTTGTTAATTATTAATTGTTGTGTATGCTTTAATAAAGCAAAGCTTACAATGTGACTCATTGGCCTGTTGGCCTACTGGTGTGAATCTCTCTTAGGGTGCGTGAGATCCCAGGTTCAAATCCCGGACAGGCCCGTGTTGTTTTTTCTTTGTTAATTATAGTTTATGTTTTTAGTAAAACAAGGCTTGCTTTGCCATACATTGTTTTGTTGGTCTAGGGGAATGATTCTTGCTTAAGGTGCAAGAGGAGCGGGTTCAAGTCCTAGACAGGCCCATGTTATTTTGTTCTTTAATAATTATCATGCATGTTTTAGTAAATAAGGCTAACTGCACATTCCGTCGGCCTGTTGGTCTTTGGGGTATGATTCTTACAAAGGGTGTGCGAGATCCCGGGTTCAAATCCCCGACAGGTCCTAGTTGTTTTGTTCTTTATTAATTATTGTGTATGTCTTAGTATAACAAGGCTAACTGTACATTCCATCAGCCTGTTGGTCGAAGGGTATGATTCTCGCTTTGGGTGTGAGAGGTCCCGGCTTCAAATCCTGGACAGACCCATGTTATTTTGTTCATTAATATTTATCATGTATGTTTTAATAAAGCAAAGCTTGCCGTGCCGCTTGTTGGACTGTTGGCCTACAGGTGTGAATCTCGCTTAGGGTGCGTGAGATCCCAGGTTCAAATGCCGGACAGGCCCATGTTGTTTTTTCTTTGTTAGTTATAGTTTTTCTTTTTAGTAAAACAAGGTTAACTGTGCCATGCTTCGGTCTGTTGGTCTAAGGGAAGGATTCTTGCTTATGGGAGCGTGAGGTCCCGGGTTCAAATCCCAGCCAGGCGCTTGTTGTTATGTTCTTTATTAATTTTCGTGTATGTTTTAGTAAAACAATGCTAACTGCACATTCCGTTGGCCAGTTGGTCTAGGGGTATGATTCTCGCTTAGGGTGGGGGACGTACCGGGTTAAAACCCCGGACAGCCCTTTGTTGTTTTGTTCTTTATTAATTTCGTGTATGTTTTAGTAAAACGAGGCTAACTGTGCGCTCCATCGCTCTGTTGGTCTAGGGGTACGATTCTCGCTTGGGGTGTGATAGGTCCTGGGTTCAAATCCCTGACAGACCCTTGTTTCTTTTGTTCTTTATTAATTATCGTGCATGTCTTAGTAAAAAAAGGCTAACTGAACATTCCATCATCCTGTTGGGTCGAAGGGTATGATTCTTGCTTAGGGTGCGAGAGGTTACGGGTTCAAATCCTGGAAAGACCCATGTTATTTTGTTCATCGTTAATTATCGTGTATGTTTTAATAAAGCAAAGCTTGCCATGCAGCTTGTTGGCCTGTTGGTCTACAGGTGTGAAGTTTGCTTAGGGTGCGTGAGGTCCCTGGTTCAAACACATCCTAGAGATTTCATCTGCCATCTGGTTTAAGGAACCTTTCTTGTAACGGATCCCAAAATCCATTCCTTGAAGTTCAAGAATCCATCTTGCCAATCTTCCTGAAGGTGATTTCAAGAACTACAAGAATGACGAAGCACTATGGTCAGTATCGATCAGGAATGGTGCGTTTTCAATGTAAGACCGAAATTTCCTGACGGCATACATTACAGCACCCATTTCTTGCTCCGAAACACAATGTTTTTTCTCGCAATCAGTCAGTTTCTTGCCTGTAAATGCGATTGGTACAAGCCCACGTCCTTAGACGTGTTGGGAGATGACACACCCAAATCCTGCCCCCGTTGTGTCCGTGGAAATTTCGAAATGCTTGTCTAGGTATGGTAGTGCTAAAACACAGTTTGCTAAACTGTCTTTTAATTGTTGCACCGCGTCTGAGTGCGTTTGATTCCATCCCCAGACTGTGTCTCCCTTTAACAACTTGTAAAGTCTGCAAGCTTCAACGTGAAAATCCATGATATAAGCACGGTAATGCCCATCATCCCCAGGAAACGTCGGAGCGACTTTAAGTTGCTTTAGGCTCTGGAAAATCCTTTATCACCTGTACCTTTTCTCGTAAGGATGACATCTCTTGAGGACGGATTTCGTGCCCAAGATAAGAAATTTCCTTTGCACAAAAGTGTGCCTTTTTCAGATTTACTGTCATCCCAGCTTTTCCAAGCCTATCCAGTACATCTGTGCTGTGTAGCAGATGAGATTCATAATCCATTGAGTAGATTATCAAATCTTCTATGTATTACATCGTATGGAAATACTCAGTACATAGCATCCCCTAGACCCTGAGCAACGAACCTAGAAAATGATGCAGGCCCATTTTTTTTTAACTGCCATGCCCCCATGTGGCAACGATAACAGGTGTACTTCTTGCTTTCATCTTCCATTCCGATTTGCAAGAACCCTGATTTCATGCCAAGAACTGTAAACCACCTAGCTTTACTCAGCATTGAAAATACTTGGCTAGCATTCGAGGTCAGCTGCGAGTCCTTCACCGTCTTGGCGTTGGTAAGGCGGTAGTCAAGACAATATCGTTTAGCCCCTTCCTAACCCTTTTTCGTGGCAAGACAAGGTACAGCTCCCCAAGGTGACACTGAGCGCTCAATGACGTCTTCACGAATCCACTCAAGCATTTGTGATTCAATGATAGCTCTAGTCTCCTTGTTTACATGTCGAAGTGGCAAACGAATTGGTCGTGTGCCAAGTTCGATCCCAATCTTGTGTTTGTAGAGATGTGTGCTGTCTCATTTAGATGTTAAAACAAGTTTAAAGTTGTTTAAACACCTTCTCAGCTGCTTGTGTAGTGCATTTGAACAATGAGCTTCTTGAATTTTTTTCTCCAAGATTTCATCATCCCTAACATTTTGCTCTCTCTCTAAACCTACATCAAGTTGCTTTAGTTGTTCAGTTTTCCTCTGTCCAACCTTAGCAAAAGGGATCGTTTCCTGCTCTTCAGAGCCTACACGCCAGCCACCTTTTTGGATGTTTGGAATTAGTCCTGTCTAGCCATGAAGTCCCTTTCTAGAATTACACTCTCAGCTGCCTTTTCCAAGATTAAAAAAGTTTGCTGAGTACTATAGCCACCAGGCAGCCTGATCGTCGATCTCATGTACCCTTCATCTTGGATTTTTCCAGCCACCAAGATAAATTGGATACAACAATCCCTGTGCCATTTTGCGCCTTTGCCTGCAAAGCTCGTACTGTGGCACCAGAAATGATCGTTGAACTGGCGTCAGTATCGATTAACGCTAAGAATGGTAAGCCGGCAACTTTAACATTAATTAAAGGTACATTGTCACCCTTAGTTTCCTCGTCTAGGCCTTTAAAAAGCTGAATGTTTGGTGCAAACACACGTTTTAGCGTGTTTTTCAAGAACCTGCTTTAGTCGCCAATCATCGTTTTTCCCAGTCGTAACCTTGTTTAACCAGGTTGACGACCGTCCCCTTCGTTTTTTTGGCTTTTTAGGACACCTATTTGACCTGTGCCCTGTTTCCTGACAAGTCCCTGGTTTTCTTTCCTTTTGCTGTTCCACAGACAGAGTTGAGTCGGGTGGTGGCCAGCAGGATCGCTGGGCAATCAGTAACCTTCTAACCTTCGCTCCTTCTCTCATCAATCCTCTGAGGGAGTCGAACTGTCGACTCTCGAAATGCTGTCTGTAATCAGGGTGCATGTTTGCCATTATGTGCCGGATTTTGTCAGAATCTAACTATTTAGGCCACAACATGTCAAAATACCCACTGATAGCTTGGGCATAACTGGAAAAAAGTCCGTCAGATGCCTGAGTCCGTATTTCCAGTTCGCGTTTTAGATCATCCTCGTAATTTGGGCCTTCAAACTCCAAATTAAAGTCATCAACAAACGCTTCCCAAGTTCGAAAAGGTCCGAACACCCTAAACCATCTTTCAGCCTCACGTTGCATGGCGAGGGGAATGATTGTTCGTAATACATATGAATCTGCTAAGCCTAATGCACATGCGCACATATCCAGCTTTTGCGAAAATTCATTTGGCGGTTTTTCATCGGCGTGCCCTTTGTAAATAGGGATGTTGACTTTTGGTGCCTTTACACTAAAACCTGGAAACGTGTTTTGTGTATTTTGACTCCCTGAAAAATCGTCCCTACGGTTGTAAGTGTTTCTCTCACTTTCGTTGTTTCGGCCAGTCCGGATGTGAACCATTCTGCCCTCATCCCTATTAGACCTTTCTGTTGGCAAACCATATTCATTTCGAGGTTATGTTCCCTTCAAATATCCAATTCCGGTTCCTGGTCACCGGATTTTGCCACCTTATACGACCAACTCATGTCTCCTGAACCACTCGGTCTGCGTTGACTCCTTGTGTTTCACGGTGACAAGGATGTTGTGCCCTACCGATTTGGTCGTCTGTTGAGTGCGAGAGGCGTGGAGCACAACGGCCTTCTCACGTTCTCGTTCTGTTGGGAAACATTAAGAGGTTGTGAGTCGACATTTGCTCCATATCGATCTCTTGTTAGTCAATTTGCGTGTTGCGTTAACACAGTATCATGATAGTCCTCAGGTTCTGGACAGTGTTCCGCCCAGTTTCGAAAATTGGCCTGTAACGCCCCGTTATCAAGCCGATTTTCTCCATCCGACCGCTCCAAGATAGGTGGAGAAGGGCTTCTTTCTAACTCCGAAAATTCAGAATAAAAATGTCCCTGTCTTCACCCCAAGAGTCATCCAGATCTTCTCCTAAATCCTCGAAAAATGGTGCAGTTCTGCCCTTATCAATCCTCAATCTTTTCCTTGAGTTTTCCATTGACATGTTTTACTCAGTTTTTAGATCGTGATCTAAAGAGAAATGCTCGATCACAAGCCATCACAACTTGTAATGTTGGACACGAGAGAAAAATTTTTTTTAGGATTACTGCTTTTTTTTCACGAAGTATTATTTCAGCTCGGATCCTTTCTGAGGTTTATATCCAAGCCTACTTCCCTTCAACACTTTATTTGATTTATTTATCAAATGCAGTGTTCTTACAGTAAGTTTACTAGCCAAAATGATTTCAAAATAATGAGTTCTCAGTTAGCTCATTACTGATCAATTTAACTCTCAACTCGCAGTTTTCAAAGCGTATTCCTTCGCTTGTTCAACTCTCACAAATATCCGTGTGCTGGTTTAGTTACCAACACTCTGTGTTTTGCGTTTCAAATCTTCATTTTCTTTTCAGAAAATTGGTGATCTTATTCCTTCCTTCCTTCCTTTCTTTACCTTCCAGAAACAATAAAATACGGCATTTTGGAATTTCTCAGCTGAGTTTACAATTTTGCCTCCCTTTTTAACATTGTATTACGTGCGTAACAAACGGGGTTGCTCAATCAGTCATTAACCGTTTTCGATTAACTGACCGGAAAGCTGAACCAAAATCATGAATTCTTAGAATAATTCTCTCTGCTTATTGCGAAGTGTATCCACGATTATTTTCCTTTTTATTTTCCGAAGAAAAAAAAAATGGGTTGTATTTAATTTTAAGGCCACTTTTCCGTCTTAAAAAAAATTTCTGGCAACTGTACTTACTGTTTGCCCCCAAAGTATGATTGTATTACTATTCCAAAGCTTTTTAGTTTCCAGAATAACTCCATCATAATTCACACAATTTTGTCTACCATGCAGGTAAATCAATTCGTTCGAATCTTCTGCTCGGACTGCTTTATGTTTTTTCGATCCCGAAGGTTTAGTAGCATAAAGTACCTATCCCGCACGAGTTAGGTTCAATCACGGCAGGCCCCCAAAATATGTGACGACTCAGGGAGTGGACGATTGATTTCAAGCAGAGGCGCAAGCACAATTCACACCTTACAGTACAGCTAGGGGTTCTGTACTCAGAGTTCACATATTAGGCACTGACTCAGGTTTAAAAGCCTGGTCATCCCTAGCTTAGTGCTCAGAGAGACGACCTTATCGGTTGCCTCTCCTCGACTTTCTGCCAGATCTGCTCTCAGCCCCTCGTATTTATACGCAGGGGATAACAATAGACCTCGCCTTAGGCATTATGTCACGTGACCCGCTGCACTGCATAGAACCGGATCTGCCTGGTTGAGCCAGTAGGAGCCGTTAATCCAGTCCTGTTGGCGCATGCTCAATAGGACGCTTTTGCGCGGCTATTGGGCAAGTACACTGACAGAATACGTAACTGCAAGGCGCACCATGAAGCTTCATGTGGCGTCTTGCTATCATTTAAACAGCCGTTTACAGGGTGCCTGCAGGAGTTCTGGCGGCTGTGTTATCAGTACGCCAAAGATAAGTGGTTTTCACTAACAGGGCATACACAGAAGTTGGCGTGGCATGTGCTTGTGTGCATGATGAAGTGATTATTTCCCATTGCCTTCCATCAGGCTACTCTATGGTTTCAGAGGAACTTCTTGCACTAGTCTGGCTATTAAATGATCGTTAATGTTCGGGGCACGCATGTTATCATCTTTAGTGATCCATGAGTGCCCTGGAGTCCTAGGCAAAATATAACCCTTGGAACCGCTTGGCACAGTGAATCCAAGCTCTGCTTTCCAGCTTGCCTGGACAACAGAACACTGTGATACTGCTGGATTCTGGGCCATGTCGACAGACCTGGGAATGAGCACTCTGATGCTGATGATGTACTCTTTCTGGTCCTTTCAATAAGGGTCTGTGCCTTGTTCCAGCGGATGCCTTTCCAGCTCTACGTCTGAGATTGCTTGCTGCTTAGTAAGCCCTGTGGGAGAAACAAGATGGCAGTAAGTTGTAGGCTATTATAGGCACTGCCTTGGAATGGTACTTGGCTTGCCATTTCAGTCACAGGGAAGAGGTGGTGTTAGACCATTTCCAAATTGGTCACACCAACCTTACTCATTCATTCCTTTTGAGCTGGGCTACCCCTCCTGAATATCATTGGTGTCGTGGCCCCTCACGGCCCGTCATGTTCTTGTTGATTGTTGATTGTTGGTTGTTGTTGATTCACCTTCCACGAGACATAGATGATGATTGTATGATGATTCTCACCCGTGCAGGGTTTTCAATTTTCGCGGTACGTACAGATGTACAATAAGATCTAGATTTTGGGTCTGTTTAACATTTCTGTAATGTGTGGCGCAGTGGCATCCCAGACCACTGCACTGGAACTGAGGTTGGCGCTAATGTCCTAGCTCTAAAAGTGCCATTAAGCCACATTCGCTCCCCCCCTCCCCCCCCCCTTGGTTTAATGGTAAGATTCTCGCTGTGAGAGCGGTTTCATGGTCAAATTCTGGACAGGCCCTCCTTGTTTTATTCTTTATTAATTAGGGTTTGTTTTAGAAAATAAGTCTATTGTTGCACATTCCATTAGCCTGTTGGTCTAGGTGAATGATTCTTGCTTTGGGTATGGGAGGTACCAATTTCAAATCCTGGATATATCCGTACTGTGTTATTCTTTATTAATTAAAGGTTCACTTCTGGTAAAACCAATCATACAGTTCATTTCATCGTCCTCTTGGTCTAGGGGTATGCTTCCTTGCTTTGGGTGTGAGAACTCCCTGGTTCGAATTCTGGACAGACTCATCTTATGTCATTCTTAGTAACAAACGTATCCAATTTTGTAAAACAAGCAATGTATGTATTTTTTTTCTGTTGGTCTCTTGATATGATTCTCGCTTTGGGTGCGAGATGTACCGGGTTCGAATTCTGGAAAGAATCATATTGTTTTATTCTTAAAAATAGACACACCTATTTCCATAAAACAAGACTGTGTACCAACTATCTGTCTGTTGGTCAAGTGGTATGATTCTACTTTTGGTGGCGAGAGTTCCAGGTCACGGGCAGGCCCGTGCGTTTTGTTCTATGTTAATTGAAGTTTTTCTTTAAGTAAAACATGACTTGCAATGCATTTCGTCGTTCTTTTGGAATATGATGGCGTAATTTGGATGCAAGAGATCACGGGTACTAAGTAATAGTTATTGATGACAAAGTGGCGGTGATCGATTTTCAACCCACGGCTGCGAGGATTTTTCCGGCGAGAATATGCAAGTGGACATTTGCATAGCTGAGCCGGAAAAAACCACGCAGCCGTGGGTTAAAAATCGATTACCGCTAGTTTGTTACGAATAAATAATTTATATCACGGTTGGGACGTCGAGCTAACTCCTATTTAATTAAAACGTGTTGGTGTTTTGTTAAAATTGCTTCAAGGAAACTGGGATCAATCAGTATCTCAAAATGAATGAAGGTCATCCCATTTTAGTTTGTGGAGGGGGAAGTGTGTGATAGACAGACGAGTCCTTTGGTTCGTTTGTGGAGGGAGGGAGGGGGGGGGGTTAAACAGAAGCATCGTTCACGTCGGAACGGTTCACGTCGGAACGGTTCACGTCGGAAGGTGTCTCCTCGTGTTTTCCAATCCGCCTGGGTGAATAAACGTCGATATGTGATGTAGCAGGGATAAAATTACATTCAGGAAAGGTAAGCAATTCATTTTGTGCGTTTGTAGTCTTGGCAAGGAGTGAGACGTCCCAGTTTCAAATCACGAAGAGGCCCATGTTGTTTTATTCTTTATTAACTAGCATCGTACCCGGCTTCGCCCGGGGACTTGTTTGACCCGTGGTTGTTTCCCAGTATTTGCTCGGTGCTGCCTGATCGTTCACTGCAACAGTCGATTTTTGTTTGTGTAACACTCCCCCTTTCCGCCAATCCTCTCCCTCCCCTCTCCCCTCCTCCTTTTATCCCGTCCTCTGCCTCTCCTCTTGGTTTTCTTCCCTTTCTCCTCTTTGCTATACATAGTTGTTCATGACGTCATGTAATACTTGCCTTTGAGATTACCACGGTGTTTGGTTAGAAGGATAATTGTTAGAGCAAATTGTTATTCGAGGCAACAATGTGCCAATTTCAACTTTTTTTCAGGGCAACAACGTCCCAGTTTCAACTTCAAGCCAAAGAATTGGGGCGTCGGACGAACGTCTAACTGGAAAATCTTCTAATGGGATAATTGTCTAAAATCTGCCTAAAAAAAAAAATCTGGAAAAGCATCTAAACGGAATATCGTATAGTGGATAATCGTATAATGGATAAACGTCTAACTGGATCAACGTCTAACTACGGTTTCTGATGTTATATGTATAGCCGCAGCGAGCGCGGCAGCGCGAGCTAGGCAGGGACATTAGACGATAATCCATTATACGAATTTCCAGTTAGACAGTTTTTCGTTATACGAATTTCCTGTTAGACGACTTTCCGTTATACTGTTATACGGTATACGTTCTTCCAATTATGCGATTTTCCAGTTAGACGATTATCCCTCGCCCCCAAAGAATTGACACACTCGCACGTTTTCATTGTTCCCCTTCCGGGGGTCGTTGCGGTGGTTTCATTTCTGCTATGAGACTTTGGTTTATAATGTAAGAAGAAGAAGAAGATTACAGTTTCTTTTTCGGTAAAGTCCTTCAATTCAACTCGTTGTACTCTTGGTCTAGAGTTACGTGTTCACGCTTTTGGTTCGAGAGGTTCTAGTTTCGATTTCTGGCCAGGCTCATCTTGTGTTTTATTCTTAACTAGCTGTCCCCCCCCCCCCCCCCGGGGGGTGTCACACGCCGGGGTGGCCGGTTCCCGAAAACCGTAAATTACGCTGTGGGGATGGCCGCCACCCCCCCCCCCCCCCCCTTTCTCCCAGTGCATGGTCAGATTGAGCCACCTTCCTGGTCACACCTTTCCCCGTTCTCGCTTGAACTTCAGTAACACGCACACATATGATGAATTTGCTCAGTGCCACCCAAGCCTTTTATACAGGGTGAGTCAAAAGTATCGACCCAGTAGATTTGGCAGCAGCATGATTTGGTTTAGCCATCAAACAACCATGAATTGTTGGTCACCACGGAGGGGGCCACATTTTTCGGTTATCCTGGGGTGCCCCCCACCATGCCCCCTTAAATAAATTTTCTACTTCCGGTTCTTTTAGGAATAGGGCATTGGTCCCAATTTGAGATATGTGTGGGCAGTCCATTCATGGTGAATGCAGAAAACAGCATGTAAATCGGTCCACCATAGGACGAGCTATGACCAAAACACATTAGTACAAATGTTGGCTTTATTGCATAAAATAATACCATGAGCAGTTGTGTGAATTGGTTTATTGCATGTAATAATTGCAATAGGAAATAGCAGACGTAACGAAATTGATAAGGGTTCGGCTAGCACATGCTTGTGCACATGTTTGTAGCATACTACCATTCGCCCTAAAGGAACCGGAAGTGGAAACTTGATTTAAGGGTGGCAGGGTGGGGGAAACCATTCTTGATCTCAATACTTAGTGCCCTAAGTGTCCACAAAAGGACTTCTTTCTTGCTCACTGATTCCCGGGAAGGAAGGTACCACTCACTAGTTGACGTAGACAGTATGTTTATGTTGCAGAAAGCACGTTCGTTGTAACATGAGTTCGAACCTCGGATGGCGGTTCAAGATTAAACTCCGGTTTTTCACATCTGTTACTAACCCGTGCTAGCCGAACCCTTATCAATTTCGTTACGTTTGCTGTTCCTTACTCTAATTATTACATGCAATAAATCAATTCACGCAACTGCTCAGGACATTATTTTATGCAATAAAGCCAACATTTGTACTGTGTTTGGCCATAGCTTGTGTTATGGTGGACCGATTTACATGCTGTTTTCTGCATTCACCATGAATTGACTGCCCGCACATATCTCAAATTGGGACTAATGCCCAATTTCTAAAGGAACCGGAAGTAGAAAATTTATTTAAGGGGGGCAGGGTGGGGGCACCCCTGGATGGACTCAAAACGTGGGCCCCTCCGTGGTGACCAACAATCCATGGTTGTTTGGTGGCTAAACCAAATCATGCGGCTGCCAAATCTACTTGGTCGATACTTTTGACTCACCTTGTATATATAGATAATAAATGTATCTATCTTTTTAACACAAGTCATCAAGTCATGTAGTATATTTCATCGCACTGTTGGTCCAGTGGTATTATTGTAGCTTTGGGTGTGAGTGATACCGGATTCCAACCCGACAGGCCCATGTTGTGTTATTATCTATTAATTATAGTTTCTCTTTTAGTAAAACAAGCCTTGCAATGCATTTCATAGGCCTGTTGAGCTAGGGGCATGATTCTCAGTTAGCGTGCTAGAGGTCCCTGGTTCAAATCCCGAACAGATCCATGTTGTTTTCTTCTTTATTAATTAAAGTTTCTCTTTTGGTAAAACAAGTCTTGCAATACTTTTCCTAATCCTTTTGGTCTAGTGGTGTGATCAGGCTTTGGGAACGAGAGTTCCCGGCTTAGAATTCCTTATAGTCTCTTCTTGTTTCATTCTTAATAATAAATATCTCAATTTTCGCAAAACAAGTCCCAGGTTGTAGTACCTGACATTCCCACGTTCTTTTATACTTTATTCTCACGTTGGGTGCAATCCCAAACACAATACTTTTCAGGCCCAAGATGTTTTATACTTTATTAATTAAAGTATATCTGTTTTAGTAAACCAAGTTTTGCAATTCGTCAACGTGTTGGTCTAAGGGCGTGATTTTCGGTTTGGGTAGTAGAAGACATCGTGGTTTCTAATACCTGACACGACTATGATATTTTGTTCTTTCCTAATGAAAGTTTGCCTTTTGGTAAACGTGTTTTGCATTGCATTTCATCGGCCTGTAGGCCGTGTGTTGTGATTCTTGCGTAGGGTGCGAGAGGTTCCGGGTTGAAATAACGGTCAGGCCCATGGCGTTTTGTTCTTTATGGCTTAAAGTGTATCTTTTGGTAAAACAAGTCTTTGAGTGCATTTCATAGATCTAGTGTTTCGGAGGTATGAATTACTCTTGTGCAAGAGAATCCGGTTACGAATTCCGGACAGGCTCACCTTGTTTTATTCTTAAAAATAAACGTACATATTTTCGTAAAACAGGCGTGGCAATTAATTTGATCAGACTGTTGGTGTAGCGTTATGATTCGCTTAGGGTGCTCATGTTTTTTTTTCCTTATTAAGTCTTGCAGTGCATTTCATAGTCCTTTTGATCTAAGTATAATTCATGATTTGGATGCGATACGGTCCAGTTCGAATTGGTTGTTTGTTTGTTTTTTTTTTCTTCATTTCATCATTTCCTTGTTGGTCTGGGGGTATGATGTTCGCTATCAGTTCGAGAGGTTCTGGGTTCAAATCCCCAACAGCTCCGTGTTGTTTTATTCTTCATTAATTAAAGTGTCTCTTTTGGTAAAACATGTCTTGCAGTGCATTTCATTGCCTTGCTGGTCTATAGGATCATGATTCTTGCTTGAGGAGCGAGCGTTCATGTGGTCAAATCATGACAGGCCCAAGTTGTTTGTTTTTTCATTATTTAAAGTTTATATTTTAGTAAAACAAGTGTTCGACTGTGTGGCATCGACCTATTGGTCTAGGGGTATGATTCTCCCTGTGGGTGCAAGAGGTCCCGGGGTCAAATTCCAGCAGTGCCCATGTTGTTTTATTCTTTATCAATTAAAGTTTTTCTTTTAAAACCATGACTTTCCACATATATCAAAGCTTTGTTAGACAAGGTAAAAGATTTTCACTTAGGGTGCGAGATGTACCTAGTGAAAACACGAGGA
>JAHWFP010064936.1:0-19395 GCA_023313725.1 Lithobius niger
GTGTTCTACGAAAGCAACGCTCTATTTTATTGTTGGCTAGAACAACTTAAGAACAAGTGATTGTCTGTTTGTTTAGTTTTTTTTATTATTACTTCGGTGTTGTTTCCATGTTAAACACTTATTGTTTACAAACAAAGGACCGAAAATTAGCCTTGAGAACGTGACGCATACCTCTAATCATCTCATGCAGGTGGCGACCTCTGGTAACAAATTTGTACACCACTGTAGCTGCTCATGACTTAACACTGTAGTGGAAGTTACAGAGACACGCTCCAGTTGTTTTCTATAGGCTTCTGCAAATACGCACAATGCCGATGATAGATAGCTGCGGACAAACCAACTTCAAATAGAAAGACTTGGTCTGAATGAGCGAGCGAAGCGAGCGAAATTCAGTGCATTTGCAACGAGTATAAACAACCAGCTTGGTATGTCAAAGTATCACGAATTAGAACACAAAAACGGGCTCGTTCGATGTTTAAGGTAAGGTTTAACTTATTCGGAGTCAAAACAGTGAAGTAACACAAACAAACTTTCCTGTAAGGTGTCGCATACCGCAGTCTTCCTGTACTGCTTAGTCCACATGAAACCTTGCTGCTGTATTCAACTATTAGACACGTAAATCAAATTGAAACCATGTCCCAACTTTCAAAATTGTTGTAAGAATAATATAGTACATAATATAGGCTACACACTCGCCTACTTTTGGGGCTAAATTTGTCATCGTTATTCTAGTCCGGTCGTCTCCTTTCCGTTCATCCTATTGATACATACACCAGTTTTTAAGATTTCATATTCAAGACTTCAGGGCTGGTGTTTCATTTTTATTTTCAACTATATTTCCAGAATTTCAAGGAGTCGCACGAAAAGTCAGTGATGTTAGATGATGCCGTTTTGGTTACTTAAAGTTTTCATGCCCTCTTAACAATCAGACACGACGGAGCCAAGCTACGTATCGAAAAAAAAATGTTATGTTAAAGGTACACCATCATGCACTGGTGAATCTAAAGATAAAATTAGTGGATAACGTTCCCGGCACCCAACCAAACATTTCTCCGTGCCCACCCTGCAGATGAAAACAGTCTGCAGAATACTGTAGCTTTTTGCACACAATTCTGTGTAGTTTGCAGATTATTGCACGTCATGTTGGTTCCATTTAATTTCCTGATTTTGTCCAGATGTTTTCTCACATTAAGCTTTTATCCAATCTGCAGAGTTTGTACAGCATACGATGTCAGTGCAAAAATTTAGGTTTTCTTCTAAAGAGCCCAACACTGGGTGACGTGTTACATCACAGTGCAATCTTTCAAGGAGTGAAGGAATACTAATAACTAACTATAGGGGTGGATTTCTGTTTAACTCTAGGACTTTCAAATCACCAAGCATATATTATCTTTACAGTAGCTGGACTCGTGTATTCTGCATGGTGGATTAAATTTCCCTGTTTTAGCCTCTCCTGGTGTATGGTATTCTTTGGAAAGTAAAGCGTGTTTGATTATGGCATACGATAAAACTGTTAATGGGGTGTGTCCTTTCCCCCAAACTCCCCTACAAATCTCTGACAAAGCCGTTTACCTGCCTGTATCCCAGTCACAGAGAAAAGCCAACCAACATTCATCAAGCCCAATATATATTTATTCATTTATGGAGGAAACAGGGGTTTACCAAACGATAAGCATGCAACGACGGTCGAATTCACCCAAAAGCAACAATGACAGAAAGAACCACGCAGTTTCTTAAAAGCTATGCCTTCCAGTCGGTGCTGCTTTATTTTTAGCCAGCACCGACTGTTTTTTTTTTTTCAAATCGCTGGTAAATCTTTCCAAGAGCAAAAATGGCAGTAAGAAACGCCAAGTTTCTATATAACGTTGTTTGCCGTATAAATCACTGATAGCCGCCCTAAACCAATACAAACAGTAGAACCATCCAATTTCTAAAAAGTGACCACCTTGCAAAGCAGTGACATCCACACAATGGTAGGAAGAACCCCCAATCGTACAACCCGGCCACAAATTCAAAGCCAAAATCAACAACTGTAGCAGTGATATCCACCCAAATAAAAAACCAGTAGCAAGAACCACAAATTTCAAAAAACGCCCACCTTGCAAAGCAGATAAATCAACCTCAAAATAACAGTGGCAGTAAGAACCGCCAAATTTACAAAACGTGTCCATTTGCAAAGTAGTGACATCCACCTACAACCAACAGAATAGTAAGAACCATCAGTTATCTAAAATCGTTCTGCTTTTCAATGCAATGATATCCACCCAATACTTACAACAGCAGTGATAACTACCGTATTTAAAAATGTTCTGCGTTGCAAAGTAGTGATATTCACCTAAAATCAACATAGGGAGCAAGAATCGCCAAGACACTAACAAGAAACTAACAAGACAAACACACAAAACCAGCAAGTAACTGGAAACTGTAGTTGGCCATTGACGCGAAATTAGTAAGAACCTAACATGGAACTTGCAATACACTAGCACGAATCGAGCAAAACACTACTAACACGAAACTAGTAACCCTTAAACCGAACTCGCACACACGCACGCACATCATACGATTTTAATGATGTAGATAGTCCATTGAGCCCGGCCCCCCCCCCCCAAGTTGCGCAATCGTTACAAAAACTAATGTACCATGAAGTACTTTCAATGTACCCAATGTACAAGCAATTAAAATTCATTCAATCCCTACCGGCTTAGAGAAATTTGCATACACTGTGACAGAAATGTTTAAAATAATACGGTAGGGTTTAAAATACAAAAAAAAACTCATATGGATAAGTAACCGATCAAGTTTTCGTCATAGAAGGTAGTGATATCAGAGCCAAAATGGCTGCTACCAAGTTTGCGATCCGAACCGTGACCACTCAGGTTTAACTGGCAATCACCGAGATGTCAGTTAAGATTGCGTGATTAGGGTTGGTATGAAAAACTTGATGGCAGCTATTTTGGTTCTGATAACACTACTTTCCGTGGCGAAAACTTGGTGGGTCCCTTTACCTTTATGGGGTTTTTGTACAGTACGTTCCTACCCTTTTTGGTTGATTCATGGTTTTGCTTTGGTGTAAGTATTGATTGTGAGCTCCTTCAAAAAATATAATCGTAAATCTTTTCTTGAACACCCTATAGAAATCGTCACTGGTGTAGCCTAAATAATGGCCGATGATTACTCATAATTCAAAAAAAAAAAAGCCTCCGTTGTATTACATTATTGTGCGCACGACATATCTTGAGTCCTGTAAGTATTTTATGGGCGGCTACGTCTTCCTGGAGGGTACGCCTTTAATCGACGGCCGCGATTGTTTTTGTAACCGTCTTGGATATCAACAAGGCACTATCCTACCAAAAACATACAATTGATTAGCTATGTTCGTTCTGGGGTGAACTCAAGATAGGATGCGGACACTATAGTTTTTAAAACAGAAACAAGTGACACGATAATTTAGTTACTTTAGGCCTAGATCTAAGAATTAGATTTAATTGTGAAACGGAAACAATAAGTTAACCGAGGCTGCATTGTTACTTGGCTATGGAGGACAATTATTTTGAGAATTTCTGTTTTCTTTCCGCAAAACGAGGACCATGGTCGAATTACACTGAGAATTTCCCTGACAGAAATTTGCTCACTTGATCGTGTACTAAATTCGCCCAATCACAACCGACTTCCAGTGATAATCACGCAGTAGCTTTCAAAAGCTACTGAGTGATTATCACTGGAAGTCGATGGTCATTGGCCAAATTTAAAACTAAATCAGTTAGGCAATATCTTGGGATATTACGTATGAGAATTTTCCTGTCAGAAATTTGCTCACGTGAGCGTGTACTAAATTCGCCCAATCACAACCGACTTACAGTGAGAATTTCCTTGGCCGAAATTTGCTCACTTGATCGTATACTAAATTCGCCCAATCACAACCGACTTACAGTGAGAATTTCCCTGGCCGAAATTTGCTCACTAGATCGTATACTAAATTCGCCCAATCACAACCGACTTACAGTGATAATCACGCAGTAGCTTTCAAAAGCTGCTGCGTGATTATCACTGTAAGTCTTTGTTGATTGGCTAAATTTAAAACTAAATCAGTTAGGCAATATCCTGCAGCTTTCATTGGTCGATGCAGCGTAATGCTAAACCGTGCAAAACATGGCGAGCGCGCTTTCAGCAGTTGATACGCTTTTGGCAGTCACTCGCTTCAAACGTTACACAGTTGACATGTTACGATACGTTTGTTGAATTCCTTTCAAATAAAAGTATGTATTTTCCTACCAGTAACAGTCCGGAAGGCCTTTCTTTCGAAATACGCACTGTGTCGTTCATTTGCGTAACCTAGCAACGCCTGCAATCACACGTAGAAGCCGGATGGCGAAACTAGTTAATCCGCCTGTGTCGTAAGCCTAACGTCAACGTAACCTAGCAACAAATTCTGAACACCCTTTGAAATTTATTACGCTCCACTACAGTCCGTATTTGATTGTTTTTTTTTTATTTACTCTTGCAATTTTAGAAAAAAATAAAATTATGTACTGCATTTATTAATTCATTATTACGTAATTGTTTAAAGTAAAAATCTTTGGAGGTGTGCGCCAATGAAAAATACTTCAGCGGCGGCAAATCTCAATTTCAATCCTGGCGGCCGTGGTACAAATAGGCGCGCCAATATTTGGAGGGCAGCAGCGACTTTTATAATTTTTTTTTTAATTCTGCATACATAATTTAGAGTGCTGAATAATGAAAAATGACGAAAAATTCTCTAACTAAATACCCCGCGAGCTATTGGAAATAATCAAATTTTTTTCAACACTCGTGTTTTGCCCCATTAAACTCACTCGTGCTATTTATTGGTAGATAATTTCCCTCGTGCTTTGCACTCGTAAAATTAATGTCTGCCTAAAGAGCACTCGTGAGTTTAGGGGTCAAGACACTCGAGTTTAAAAAAATTATCGACAATTTCCTTAGCTCTTGGGATGTTACCTATGAAAATTCCTCTGCAAATCGAAAGTGAAACCCTAAAACGAAATCACTTCAGAGAACCGTTTTGCGAAAGAAAAACAAAAATACTCTAACCAAATTCCACTCGTGCTGCTGTGAAATTTATAATTTGTGCGTTTTAGCACTCAAGTCCTTTCCAACAAATATCCCTTGATGTTCGGTCTTGGGAAATTAAATCTGGAATGGAGTTTCGTGCTAAAACACACAAATTATCGATTTCATAGAAACACTCGTGGTATTATAGCTGAGTATGTCCTTCGTTTTTTTTTTTTAGCCAATGGAAAAAGGATATTTTTGATGAATCAGTCAATCACAGCCCGCCTATTCTGATCAGCACTGCAGTCTCACAAAGAATACTTTCTCTATGGTGCATTATTGCAAATGGCTTTGCATTGTTCGTGTACTGCTGGAGGCCACAATAGCTCCTACTCCATTACTGCCGCTGCTACAAATCGAAGTAACCATTCCATGGTAAACACGAATATCTCTGAAAATATCTGAAGTAGATATTTCATTTTTGCACTCGTGTTTTTCATTTTCCAAAGCTTCCTTTTTCATGTAATTTCAAGCGAATCAGATGAAAAGAAATGTGAACGCTATCGTATCCCAAACAAAATCTACGTATATCGCTATTTTACTAGCGCGTGATTTTCACTGTTTAGTTTGTTTAATTTGTGGCTTTCACATAAAATATAATTCCAATCGAGTATTTCTTTTTTGAAATCATGCTTTTCATGCTACAAAGTTTCCTTGTCGGGAAATTTCAAGCAAATCAGAATTTAAAAAAAACGATAAGTATGAACGTTATCATGTCCCAAAAAAAATCTACGCATATCGCTGTTTTACTAGTGCGTGGTTTTTACTGCTTAGCTTGTTTAGTTGAAGAAGAAGAAGACGGGCTTTAATTAAATCACAATTAAAACAAAATACATTGATAGTGGGTTGAAGACCAAGGTCTTTTACGGACCCAAAACAAAAATAAATTGCATAAATGACTACAATGAAATAATAATAAAAATAAATACAAACAAAATAGTTAATTGCATAATAGACAATCACACACAGGCGAATGTTAAAAATTAAAGAAAATTAAAAAAAAAACCACAAAACACCTTAAAAAAATCTAACTACAGAATAAAACGCTACAATTGTATAAGGAATAGGAGAAAAATGGAAGTTTAATTTTCAGTTCAGTAATAGGCCATTGGTAAGTCATTGTTTAAAATATTTTATTTTTAAACTCTGGGCACTAGAGCTCTGGATTATGTCGGGAGGAATGGCATTCCAGATGGTGGAGACTTGACCAACTAAAGACATCTTGCTGCTAATAGTTCTACTAAAGGTCTGGTAACATTTTAGCATGTTTCTAGTAGGATAGTTATGAACGTTAAAATTGAACTTTGCAAGACTGTGTCTGTTTTTATAAATATAGACACCACTTCGGCAAGTAATAAGATCATGAATAGGAAGAATGTTAAGTTTAAAAAAAATGGGAGACTATGGTCTTTTGAAGGTCAATGCAAAATGATTCGTTCGAAGTTTTAATAGTCGTAATTTATTCGTTTTTGACGTGTTCATCCAGAGAAGTGTACAATAATTTAGATATGGTTGAATCATTGCATGATACAGTTGGGTAAGACATTTAGTAGGTAGCTCGTCTCTTAGTTCATGTAAGATACCAACGGCTTTAGAAATTTTGCTGGACATGAAGTTGATGTGGGGATTCCAGTTAAGGTGTGGGTCAAGTTTCAGGCCTAAAAAGGTAATGTCTGAAACCTCCTTTAATTTGCATTTATTTATTACAAAATTAGGCATGTGGTTGCGAGATTTTTGTCGGATTCTAAAAATTATAAAGTTCAACTTTTCGATATTGAGAGACAATCCATTCAAATTAAACCAATCAGCAATTTTTTTAAGTTCAGCATTTATGATTTTCTCAAGATTGTTTAAATCTTTGCCTGAGAGATATGAAGTAGTGTCATCCGCAAAAATAATTGCAAGCAAATTGGAAACAGTTGGCAACTCATTAACATAGATTAAAAACAATAACGGTCCAAGGATTAATCCTAGAGGAACTCCACAATTAATAGGTTTTCTTGTAGAAGAGCTGGTTTCGATTTGGACATATTGATTTCTATATTCAAGGTAACTTTCAAACCAGTTACTTGTAACCCCTCTAATACCATAATGATTCGGTTTATGGAACAGACCGTTGTGGTTTACTGTATCAAAAGCCATTCGCAAGTCACTGAAGACAACAACAGTATGAAGATTCTCTTCAAAAGCATTAACAAAATCCTGAACGAATTTGAGTGTTGCCCCTTCAGTAATTCTTACAGGTCGAAATCCATATTGACTGTTAGTAAGAATATCATTTTTGTCAAGATAAGAGTAGAGGCGGTTAAACCCAACCTTTTTCAAGATTTTTTGAGATCACAGATAAAACAGAAATCGGCCTATAGTTGTTTACATCATTTTGACTTCCACCTTTATGAATCTGTATAACTTTTGCTGTTTTAAGGTCATCAGGAAACTGCCCTTCAGCTAAAATTAGATTAATAATTTCAACAAGAGCAGGAATAATCTGTGGAGCAACTTGTTTGATATTATCAGTTGTAATCTGATCATGACCAGCTGATTTAGAATTAGTTAACGGATTGATAATAGAAGCTAACTCAGTACCAATACAAGGAGACATGAACAACGAATTGCTGCTAGGCTGTGAATACATATCTGTGACGGTTTTATTAAGATTAGGGATAGCTTTCTCCAGATTACCACCTATGGTAGTAAAATAATCATTGAACTCCTCTGCAATATTAGATGTCTTTGTAATTGAGTCATTGTTTTGTTAAGTTTATTATCGATATACATTTTTTTTTTGCTTGTCGTATAATTTGTACATGTACTCTGTTAAATGACTTGTAACGTCCTTCATCTTCTGTAGATCTGGTTCTAAGGAAGTCCTTATCATTTCAAAAACCAAAACTGGTAAAAGGAGCTGCCAAGTTCCGAATGGTTCCGCCCTTCAAAGGAGTGATATCAACATACCAAAACATTCGCCAAGTTAATCGCACCGCTTACTAGTCCGAATGGCAAATGAAAACTAGAACATTGCTATTTTCGGTAGCAATGTTCAAGTTTTCATTTAACGTCCAAAGTATTATTCGGAGCGTTAAGTTGGCGAATGTTATGGTGTGTTGATATCACTCCCTTGAAGGGGGGAACCATTCGGAACTTGGCGGCCCCTTTTACCAGTTTTGGTTTTTGATATGATATCAGTCCTTTTTTTTTAAATTTTGTATTAAACTCAACTCTACTACCATGCAGATGTATAATAAAGTGGCACGTCAACAAGAAATTGGTTTTCAACAATTTGCTACTACCTTTTGCCTATAGGCCGAACCATTCTCAACTTGGTGGCCTCTTCACCAGTTTTTGGCTTTGTTTATTTTACTTTGTTTTCATAGTTGATTTATTTTTCGTGAATTGGACGTGAATACAATTTCTTTGGCAACGTTGTTGAGATTTATCGTGCTACACTAGTGTGTGGCTAGGCACGCACGTCAGTAAACACGTTGTCATTGTCCGAACTTTGGCTGTCCAATGAGAGACGATGCTGACAATACTAACAATGGTTATAACAATATTTTCGTACTAACGCGCCATCCCACGCCATCGTCGTTACACCCCTTGGCTCCAAGCCATAAAAGGTACGCAATTCGTATCGTACTGCAGCCATTCGTCCAATTTCATAGAAGCCTTCCCGTTATCTCGGTATCGATGAATAATCACCCTATGGGAATTAACATGGGATTGAGCGGACTAGAATTAGCTACCCAACGTTATTAAGGGTCAGATTTTGCATTGAAATTAGTTCAGCTGGCATTCCTACTCGTTAATTTTTGTCAGGTGGGTCATTGCTCTTGATTTAAACACAATTTAAGCTTTTGTACCACATTATTATTTTTTCCTAAGTACCTGAAATGTGCGTAACTCTGCTTCAAGATATAAGACACTGACGCTATGGCGTCGCGCTACAATGGTTTACAACCTCGACAATTGAATTAATTGATGTGATGTTTGTTGTGATGATTGTTGCCTAACTTGGAGCGACACACTAGCGTGTGTCTAGATATAACTTAGCTTTTGTTTTAGAAGATTTAATGATGGCTGGGGTAATCCAGGGATTAGTTGTGTGTTTGTTTTTATGTACAGTTCGGAGAGGAAAACAGTATTCATATAAGGACCCAAAGACTAAGGATATATAACGACAAGGACTTGTTTGTTACTTTACACGCAAAATACAAATTCAGTCAAATATTTCCTTTTTTTTAAATCTAGCTTTTCTTGCTCCAAATCTCCCTTGTAAAGAAATTTCACGCAATTCTGAAAAAAATTTTGAACATTCAATAAAATTTGACCAAATTCCCTTTTTGTTACTGCGTGATTTTTTACTGTTTGCATGTTTTCTTCGTTCCTTTACACACAAAATCGAAATTCGCTCTATCGATCGGACAATACAGAATAGCAAACTCCAAAAATCATCTGGAATACAGTTTTGCATTTCAAGCTGCTTCGCAACTTTATAAAGTTTTAATTTCTTACTTTCATAAAACGTTGTTTATTTTCAAAATACGACATCAGTAGTAATGGTACAAATTATTTTTTTTAACAAAATGTCACCCTAACTTTGACGTTGCTGTTAAGAGATTTAACCGTCGCAAACTTCTCTGGGACAACAATTTGGATAAAAGCCAGCTGGAACTTCTCTACGACAGCCTAAGCGAATTGCTACACTTGAGCATCTGTAACGAGACCAAGAAAAAAACTAAGAAAACAGTGACGTCACAACAACACTGGAATCACGAAGCAAAATCGTAAATACCAGCACAGCAATAAAAAATTCATTACTGAAATGCTCCTAAAAGTTGGGTACCCTATACCTAGCCAACACTTGTTAATATTTAATTTTTTTTTAAAGTTAATTTCTTTGAGCGTTAAGTCAGCCGAAGCAACTTAATGCTTGTATAGCTGAACCGGCTCAATTTTGAACATTACCAGACTTTTTAAAGAAGAAGAAATATCTGGTAAAGGGAGGTGCCAACCCGGGGATTCGATCCGGGGATCATCGTAGGGGCCGAAAGAATGTCCAGAATTGGCCAGAACAGTTCCCATAGCCACTGAAGGAGAATGGTAGCCTCTCACGCTACCCTGGCCGGCAGTCTTGGCGAGGACTTTGCCAAGATCCCCTTTCCAGGGGTTCGACCAGATCCACAAACTTCCAGCAACCAGGCTGAGCTCTCTCACAACTCAGCCACGATGACCACCTAATGGCGATACAAACCTAATTCCATTGCTTTTTGGACTTCTTTTCAGGCCAAAGGTCGAAGCCGTATTCAGCTCAGCGAGTCACTACGTTTAGGTGACCACTTCGAAGCGCTTCAGCGGAATGCGAATCGCGTCCGTGTCACCTCCGTGGGTCTTGAAAGTACACACCCGTTCGTGGCGCTTTCTCCATCTGGCTCTACAGAAACCGAAGCGCATTGCAGACCTGGATTGGTAGTCTGAATCGCATCGTCTTTATTCATGTAAACACTCGCAATCGCAATGACACGTTGGAGAGCGCCTGCTAAAGATGGCGGATACAGTTGCGGCGGCCACACATTTTGTGCTTGTGCAACTCGAATTTTAGGTAAATAAACTGAAAATGAGCGTACTTAATTAGAAAGACCACTAAGTCTTGCATACGTTTGGTTATTTGGGTTAAACTGTCTAGTTTACTACACGCAGGGGCTATAGCAGCGGGGGAACGACTCATTATTCGCCAAAGGGAGGGCAGGTATGACCGTAGGAATGGTTTTCTGATCATACTAGCATGGAGCGCCTTCCTTATCACACTGGCCCTACTCGCTGTCTTTCGTCGTGTAAACAGGTGCCGTTTTTTGATGCGCATTTCAAAGCGTATCTTTAAAATGCGCTTTCTTCTGGCCATGTAAACGTATTGGTTGCGAGATGACAAAAAGAGGGAACAGCCGAAGCCAGCATTGGTAATCATATACGAGAGCTACTTTTAAAGCTATCGAGATAATTCTCCTGCCTGTTGAATCCTTTCGTCGTTACGGTTCAGAAAATCATAACGAAAACCTATGCAATCGCTTATTTATTTGAAAAAAAACAAAAAACTATTAAAACATGATAAAACGCTATTCACCGCCATAGTGAGGTTCACGCCATACTGCGAGGCGAGCGCAACAAAAGAAAAAAGCTGATTTCAACGAGAAAATTAGTAAAAGGAAATTATCGCTGGCCGGACAATTTTTTTGGTTGCGGTTTTTGATGTTATATGTTTAGCAGCAGCGAGCGTGGCAGTTGCGAGCAAACACGTAGTTTGGGGGGAAATGACCATCATTTTCAAAAAAAATATTTGTTTTCGATTTTTCACCCCGTAAAATCTGCAAATTAGGGGCAATGATGGTCTCTGTTCACAAAAATTATGGTCTTTTTTTTCTCCAAATTACTTGCTTCGCTCGAGCAGCCGCACTCGCTGCAGCTAAACGTATATTAACATATAATTTAAAAAAAAAATAAGCTTTTGTGCATATTTGGTTATGATTTACTAAACCGTAGCGATCAAAGGATTCGACAGGTAGGCGTATACTGAAGTGTACAAGTACAAGTAGCTCTTCTATATAATTACTGGCAGCATTTAACGGGCGTACATAGTGGTGTAGAGTGTTTGGTGGTAAATGCACCTAACAGTAGCGTGCATTTACCAGTAGCAGTGGCGTGCACAGACCACCGACAGGGAAGGGGCATCTTTTGTAAAAGGGCACGCTGAGGGTTTTTTTTGCCTGGATACCTTTTTTTCACTCGTTAGTCTTTTATTTTACCCCTTTTAAAGCTTCTCTCTTTTTGCCCTTTTATGACCATTTCTGCCCCTATCTTGGCCTTCTTTTTGTCCTTTTGTCCTTGGCCTTCTTTTGTCCTTTTCTCTGGCTGCAGCTCCAGCGTTTATCGGTTCAGAATACCAAAATTGGGTAGATTTTGTTTTTTTTACAAAAAGGGCAAAATGGGCGTTTTTTTCCGAAAAGGGCAGGGGCAATGATTGTCCCCCTGCCCCCCTCCAGTGCACACCACTGCTGTTAAACAACAGACAACTAGTCAGTGGCAACCCGGACCACTGCACTGTGACTGAGGTTGGCGCTAATGACCAGGTTGTCGACGCGCCATTAAGCCTTAATCCCCCCCCCCTCAGTTGTAGGAGTAAAAGTTGTGCAGCTTGCCCTTTAATGGCATTAACGGAATTTATGTGTATGGGTCGTCACACTATTGAAAATGATGTAACACACAACTTCTATAGCGGTAACTGATGTACTATACCTGAATAACGATTTAATACGGTTATGGTTAGTAGCTAGCTTATGGATACCACTACTCCGTACATTGCACGTACTCACCCCTAAGGAAGACGAGTGCATACCTATCAAATGTACACTATGTACAAACTATATACAAACAGTATCAATGTACAACTCACGTGCATTATGTAGCTGTGTAAATTATTTACGTAGATTTAACATGCTTAAAGTATATACGATTTATATTACTAAATATGTACAAACCCTTCCCATTCAATCTAACCACTGTTAATGTAAATAACTTTTTTTAACCAACTTACAACCTACGCTGTTGAAGTGTACGAATGGTAAGGCGACAGCTATCGTGCTTACCAAACAGCAGACAACTACGCTAGTTGTGAGTGTGGTAATTATGACGCAAAGACAGGAGGTCTGCTGCCTGTTTATTGAATTAGACAAGAAGCCGTGTTGTAGGTTGGTTTCCATCGGAATCATGAATTAGATGTCAGTACTTATGGTAAGTGGCAAGCATATGGCCATAGACACTAACATACCCTAACATACCCCTTACGGAAGATGAGAGCATACCCATTAAATGTGCATTATGTGTACAAAGGTATATCAATACTAACGTGCAAACCATGCACCAACCTATTACCAAGTATAAACTATGTACAAATTGTATTCCTAATGATGTACAGGATACTCCTTTTTTTTAACTCCTACCACTGTTAATTTTACTATCACTCATTTTTAAAGACAATTAGTTAATACACATGCTGTCCACCCGAAAAATTATTACGCAAGTCACAGAAAGATAACAAGGCAACCAAAGGACAGAATCAGAAAATGAGTAAAATGATTAATCAGTAAAATAAGTAAGTAGAAAAAATGAGTAAACCATGTCAAAAATGAAGGAAAATTATATGGCTTGTGCAAAAACCACATACCCACAACAAATCCAAGATTACACAATTTCAAATGCTGTGGTCGACCCCATCATTGGGAAGGATTGTGAAGAGACCACATCGACAGTTTCATTGAAACTACACACCCTCATTCACGGACAGTCTACGTAGCAGGCACAATGGTTGGGTGGGACAGCAAAGCTATGGGGAAAAGCAAATATGGCGACGCATACCTCCAGGCTAAAGAATCGGCAGTAACCTTTTTTTAGACGTGTCCAACACACTTTTGGCAAAGCTAGCAATGTGGGTAAGTTCGACTGTTCGTTACCAAACGAAGTCGCATTGGTGACGGATCTGACGTTACTGATTTTTTTAAGGAAATGCGGGTACATTTGGGAGGGGGCATCGAAGATGGTTCAAGTACAATAGCTCCCTCGTACGATGCAGCTTGACGAAAATCGTATGATTTCAGCTAACGTGCTCATAATTGATCACAGTCACGTCGAATTTCATTTTCGTTTGACAATTCCACAGTTCATTTTCTGTCAGCTATTATACAGTTCATATAACCTATGGCCAAATATCGAATAGTTTGCAGGCTACATGCGTCGAAACCAGAAGTAAGTGAGGTGTCGCAGAATTATTGGTACCATTCCTCCCCAAAGACTGCACCCATCACATTTTTTTTTACTGGGACCAAGAAGTAAAATGCATGAAGGCAAACACAATACAAATAATTCATTAAAGAAAGGGGTAATTGGTGCTCGCTGGTCATTTTTAGCTGTTCACAATGTTGGCTCCAATGTATGTGTTGTTTTTAAACAATTCATTGCTTATGAATACTATAAAATGGTTGGGGCAAGAATAGTTAATACCTAGACTATTTTACCCTACGCATTAGAAAGTACAGCAATAGCATATTGGTCTTCTCCTAGTTAGTTCTACCCCTTGCCTGAGAAAAATTGACTTGATGTTACCATCGAGTGTTTAAGTCTGGAAAGTCTGCTATCTTTGGTACCAGCAACGTGCTCTATTGTCTTCGATTACTGCTGCTTCAAAAAGAATGTGTATAAAAGAAACCTCGCCCACTGGTTATCGTTTTAAATTTTTACACCATTGCACCACAGTTTCAACTGAAAAGTTGGGAAGAAGCTATTTATTCGCGTGCTTATCCAACAGTACGTCTGCACTGGTCTGCATGTTCGTATTCACTTAAACCCGCCGAGCAAGCGAGGTGCACCTTGCCTAAAGGTAAAAAAAAAAATCCGTATTCGAAGCACGCCAAGTCATGTTGATAACATCCCGATTCTAATTAGGCCGTTCCTCTAATTCCAAGTTCTCCTAAACCTAAAACCTTCTTATTAAATAAATACTGATACAAAACCTACATAAGGTGCCTTTTGGATTTTTTTTAAGACCAAAGGATATAGCGCTTCAGTTCAGCCATACTGACATGACAAGCATTTGGGCAGCATTTGGGATGCACAGTCGTGTAAGGTTTATCGAGCCTCGTGATTGGCACTCAAGCGGCATATACGTTTTATAACACACACAGAAAATCATGCATTAAAAATGTATACTACGGTCTGGCTGGTTCGCCTCCCCCTTCAATCCTCCACCACTTCCGGCATAGAAATACAAATAGCCTTATGAGTTTGGGATTCCTTTAATCACTTTAGATTCACCTACCCTTCGATGGTATGGCCATGCTTGTTAGAGCAAGAATGCCTTTCACAATTGCCTTCGTACCATACATCACCAACTTCGTAAAAACCGCAAGCTAAAAAGAAAGAATAATGAATTGGTACAACAACAGATTGTAGAGGATATTGAAATTAACAAAAAAAAAGAGGCGCAACATATACGAAAGCGTAAAAAAAAAGTTTCGCAGGAAGGAGTGGTGGGCAGTATTAAGAGGATCGGTCCCAGGACATGAAGGACAGCGCCTAACTCGACGAAGTTTTTTACTATTGAAAATTCCAAGTTTTAAGGAATTTGTACCAGACTGGTTTTGATGACAAGAAGATCGGTTGATATGTAGATCAAGGCTGTTCTGATGCTGGTTGGTAAGAAAATTAATCAGGATTTACCACCTTGATCTTGATTAAACTAACCACCTTGATCTTAATCAAGGTAATCACGTGACACACCTGGCTCTAGATTACACTGAATCAGTTACAAGAGTTCGTTACTTTTCCTTCTACGGACCGACTTATTCGCCGGGTTTGATCTAATGTTGCCAAATTGTGTCTCACAGGAAAGCCAACATTGAAGCAAGCTCTAGCATTAAAGTAATTATCGAATGATTTAGTGAGAATCCACAGTGTTTAGTTTTTAAACACGTTTTTAATGCATAACCTTTATTTAAAACGTACGTGTAAATCTGCCAAAAAACAAACAAACGAAGGTAACAAGAACCATTCAATTATTAGAAACGGACTACTGAGTTAAGCAACAACACACAAACAACATATCTCCCAATAGGGTCGTCGCACATATTGCTGACATATTGTAGTAGCCATTGTGAGACCACCCCGCTTTTTAGAAGGTACGACATTTTGCCCATAACGAGTAGCCTAACTTGTTAGATAAATACGGATGCAAACCTATTTACGTTACCTTTCGGACTTAAATGTAAGACTGCCTGAGCGGGGAATTGAACCCGCGACTTTGTAACCAAATGCCGATTTCCTATCCCTCAGCCATACTGATACGGCCTCATAGGTAACGTCCATAGGCAGCTTTTAACACTCACACATACACATACAACCATACACTTTTCCAGTCGCCACTGGGGGGGGGGGGGGGACGCTTTCTTTCGTGCAACACCAGTGAAACCTAAAGGAATGCAGAATAAGCTTCAAAATATGGATTAAGCAGGACGGAACACCAAATGGGTTCAAGAAGGGTTAAATAAATACGGATGCAAACCTATTTGCGTTGTCTTTTGGATTTAAATGTCAGACTGCCTGAGCTGGGAATTGAACCCACGACCTTGTCAATCCATTTTTAGTCTTCTGTGCAGCCGAAACGGCTAGAAAGACTATAGCTACGATTTTCTCCGTCCGTCGCCTTTTTTTCCGTGGTAGCCAATGAACTTTAAAAAATACGGCAAATGAAAACATCGTTGCTTCTTTATAGTTAATGGGCTTTCTCGACGTAATCAACGAAATAAGAACCGCCGCATTTAACCACTGCAAGAAGGCACGCAACCGTATATACAAAATTATTTCGTTATACAGACACACATTAGCTTCATTAAAGAAACTCTCGACGTCGTGTTGTTTAAATGAAAAGGCCTACTCTCGAACCAATTTCTCCGTTAGCTGCTACTTACGAATTATAACTGCCTATAAACATTAAGCCTAAACACTGACAATAGCGCCTAAAATATAAAAATAGGCCTAAAATTTAACACACGTTACCCGATAATTATGATGGTTATTACTTTTAGATTATATGCTAGAGATCGCTGTTGCAGTGCGTGATGGAGGCATGCCCCTCAACATTTTCTTTGAAAAAGTCGCTGAAATGTACAGAAGGTCGGTTGCGACTAGGCAGTCGCTGCAGCCACTTTTTTTTTCTTTTGGTGGTTGTTTTATCTTTATTGTGTAGGTATTTTTTTTTTGCTTAATTTTTATAAAAGATATACAGTAAGGACGTGTCTAAAAATTAAAAAAAAACTGATGATGTAATGCTGGATTCCTCCCTCGTTGGTCTGTGTGAACTTGCCGTTAATCTAGACACACGCTAGTGTGTCACGCCAAGTTAGGCAACAATCATCACAACAAACATCACATCCATTCAATTGTCGAGGTTGTAAACCACTGTAGCGCGACGCCACGCCATAGCGTCAGTGTCTTATATCCTGAAGCAGAGTTGAGCACATTTCAGGTACTTGGATAAAAATAATAATACGGTATAAACGCTTATATTGTGTTGAAATCAAGAGCAATGACCCACCTGACAAAAAATAACTCGTGTAAGAAAGCCAGCTAAACTGCTTTCAATGCAAAAATATGACCCTCAATAACGTTGCAAATGTGTAACTAGCTACTAGCTAGCTAGCTAGCTAATTCTAGTCTGCTCATCCCCATGTTAATTTCCATAGGGTGATTGATTATTCATCGATACCGTTATAATGTGAAGGCTTCCAGCTAGGTAATTGAAAGAATGGCTGCAGTACGATACGAACTGCGTACCTTTTATGGTTTGAAGCCCAGGGGTGTAACCGGGATAGCGTGGGATGGCGCGTAAGTACGAAAATATTGTTATAACCCTTGTTAGTATTGTCGGCATCGTCTCTCATTGGACGGCCAAAGTTCGGACAATGACAACGTGTATACTGACGTGCGTGCCTAGACACACACTAGTGTAGTACGATAAATCTAAACAACGTTGCCAAAGAAATTGTATTCACGTCCAATTCACGAAATATAAACCAACTCTAAAATCAAAGCAAAATAAACAAAGCCAAAAACTGATGAAGAGGCCCCAAGTTGAGAGTGGTTCGGCCCTTCAATGGAGTGATATCAACACACCAAAAGTAACGAAATAAAACAAATTATTACAAATTTAACCCCAAGTTGCATACAGTTACCTGCAGGCAACAGCTGACTAAACGTGAAAAAACTAAGTCCCAACTCGCACTGCAAGCTTTGTGAGGGGTCCCCGGGGAACCCGAGCAAAGCGAGCAGCAACAGCCTAGTGGTCAGCGTCCTCGTCTCCAAACCCTGCGAATGCTGGTTCGAATCCCCCGACTGACCCAACTATCATATGGTCCTTAAAAAAAAGTATCAGAAAATAATTCATGCATTTAAGGGTTAAAACCAAACAAAAAACCTATAAAGAGGTGACCAAGTTGAGAATGGTTCGGCCTATAGGCAAAAGGTAGTAGCAAATTGTTGAAAACCAATTTCTAGTTGACGTGCCACTTTATTACACATCTGCACACGGTAGTGGAGTTGAGTCTAATACACAATTAAAAAAAAGGTCTGATATCATATCAAAAACCAAAACTGGTAAAAGGGGCCGCCAAGTTCCGAATGGTTCGGCCCTTCAGAGGAGTGATATCAACACACCAAAATATTCACCAAGTTAATCGCACCGAATAATACTTTGGACGTTAAATGAAAACTTGAACATTGCTACCGAACGTAGTAATATTCTAGTTTTCATTTAACCTTCGAACTGTTAAGCGGCGCGATTAACTTGGCGAATGTTTTGGTGTGTTGATATCACTCCTTTGAAGGGCCGAACCACTCGGAACTTGGCGGCCCCTTTTACCAGTTTTGGTTTTTGATATAATTTTAAACTACTTGCCATTCATAAAGAACTTGCCAATCTTTCTAAACTACTTACCAAACAGTCGATATGCCTCAGTCGACACCCACAATGCGGCTACAGCGAGCGTAACGAACAACAAACTTGCTTTCATGGTCGCAGAATTGAAAATGGACGTCCTAAAAATAAGCGATAAAGAAACTAAATGAAGGCTTTATCAATTGTGTTTTTATACCCAATAGCAACCTTTAAAAATAACTGCCTCTGTGAAAAGTTCATCAGATTTCCCCGACCATTACCACCAAGTGCATCTTTCTATATCTCCCAAATGAATTTCACCTTTTTGATTTCACGCGACAGAATGTATCGCATTACTTCCAGGATTGGGGCACAATTCAGCGAGGGTCTTGCTTCCCATGCTCTTGGTTGGAATTTGAAGGCGGTGACGAATGTCTCGTTGCCATGGTAACAACGCCACCTGGATTAATCTATGATATCGATGGGTACACGCTTGCAGTCGTACAATCCATGACAATGACGATAAAGAATTATTCTTCCTTGCGAAACAATTTGTCCATTCACCTCTGAACTCGCATTATCTACATCGTACGACAAAGTCTCACAGCAAAAACACAACATCCCCCAACGCAAAACGACGACAACGACCAGCCCTACAATGAAAACGTGCAAGCCTGTCAATTCTATGGCGAGAAGAAGATGGAATTAGCACTTCAATGCCCTTAAAAAGTTGAAATTGACACATTCCTGCCTCGACTAACAATTTGCTCTGGGCGGTCATCCCAGCGGCAAGCTCGTTCAAGCTAAAGAGAGAAACTGGAAATCGTGGG
>JAHWFP010064937.1:0-10781 GCA_023313725.1 Lithobius niger
GATGAACGAGCATTACAAATACAGGAGGACACGCCACGCATGAGCGCAGATTTCAAATGCTGATTTCCATAGTAACAATGTAGCTGACAAAAGTTTGAGTCGGGTGGTTTTAAAACAACCTTAAAACTCGATGTTTCGGCTCATTTTGGCACCATTATCAAACGTTAAAAATTACAAATAACACTAGAAGTTACGAGGCAAGGTAATTTTTAAGTTTACTCTTGATAATGATTTCAGCAGAAATTTTGAAGAGAATTTTAACGTTTATGCCAACTTGGAAGTTTCAGACTTCTTCTGTATTGTGAATTTTCGGCAAGATTCACTATAGTTTTTCAACTAAGTCTCCCGCCTTCATTAGGCACTGGGTGACTAGCACACTAACGTAACATCGCTAAGTTATGAAAAACGTGTAGTCGGGCCAACTGCCAGTTACGCTGAAAAACTATAGCGAATCCTGCCGAAAATTCGCAATACAGAAGACGTCTGAAACTTCCAAGTTTGCGTTAAGCGTTAAAATTCTCTTCAAATTTCCTAAGCCAAGCCAAGTAAAATGAGCCTGTCGGCATCCAGAATTCAGCAGAAATGTCTAGTTTTTAAGTGTTTAGTTTTTGGTGGATTTACTGGCTTTGTGCTTTTTAAGTTTAATTAATGTAACAATGTAAACAATTGACGCTCAAACTAAAAATGTCAATACTCATCAGTTTGCGTTTGGACGTAGTTTTTTTTACATTTGTGTTTCTATCGCTCCAAGTAGAATGGCCAAATTCTTTGCCGTAATTAATGTTACTCTTGAGTGGGTCGTTTTTGTAACGACAATGGACATCAACCCTACAACCATTATGTGGTGAAGTCAAATCAATTATTCTAATGCAGATGTTTTAGATGTTTAATGATGTTAGCCACGGTGGGTATTTCAACACTTATTTTGACAAACTAATTTTCTACTCTCGGTATTACTCGGCAGTATGGATCATAGGTTTCGTACTTGCCTGTAAACTAACGACTGCAAGATTTTTCGACAAAACTTCAAATGACAAATGAAGAATTAACCAACAATGATAGAATAAGAGAGACATTTGTGAAGTATGAAGTCTTATCAATACTGCGGCAAGCTGTGACACTTTTTGCACAGAAAAGATGCGTTGCATCCGCTACAAATTCGATCTGAACACAGCAAATTTTCTTAGTTGCTGTGCACGGTACGTTTCGGTTTGTTTTTTTCCCTTCATGTTTATGGTTCACAAATTGCACAAGAGTACATGAAAAAATAAAACAAGAATTTTTTGTTAACGGGAATTACCAGAAGTATGCCAGAACAGAAGTCATTTTTCAAGTTTTTCTAAGCATTATCCAGGCCTGGAATTTTATTTCTTATTTTCCAGGAAATTTCTAGGTTTTTCAAGGACGCGTACGAAAACTGATCAGCTCAGCAGGCTCGCTCACCACGAGTCTGATCTGTTTGTGCTCGACTAAGTAAAGAAAGTATATTCTTGGTACAGCGTCACTGGGCACAGTGGCTCAGCAAGAGCAACATTTTCTACTCACCTGTCGATTTAAGGTTACTGCATTTGGCTGGCATTTGGAACAAATTCCTTTTGGCCACGGTAAATGATCCTGACAGCCAGGTTTTATTTTACACGAAGTGTTTTCTAATGCGACAAACTTTCCTCTGTAAAGAAAACGATACTGTAACTGCTAAATAAAAGGAAAAATTTAACCAAAACACAGAAACGAATTTAACCATTTTAGATATCGCTACAAATAATTACAAAACTGTATAGTTTCACTAGCCTACAAAGACTCTAAAAAGTATTATTCAATTTGTAAAGACAACACCTGTATAACAAAATTGATGTGCGTAACGACCAAATTCTTCACTTTTGTGGCACCCTTGGTAAAATAAATTGTAAATGTAAATTTACATCAATTCTTGCTTACGTGTAAGCTTGGGCCGATCCCAAGTTTTACTGATATTTGCAGTAAAAATACGGGATCGGTAAATGAAACCCACATATATCAGCAATATACTAAACCAAAGACATTTCACTTGTCACTAACCGATTTTGAAGTTTGAATAAACCATTTCACCTGCGGACCAGACCCTATGTTGCTATCTCGTACTGTTTATAAGTTACAAGGAAAAATGTTAAAGATTATAAAGATTTTGTATTCAAAAAAAAATCTCTACCGTAAATTGCCTAAAAAAATGCCCTGGTTTAACACCCTTAAGGTCAGAAATCACGTAGTTGGTATATTAACATCCCCACCCCATAGTTTTTTTTTTTTTAGTCAATCGTGAAATTCCAACAAAACTCGGAAAAAATTTACCGCACACTTTCACAATCAAGACAACAGCTTTGTCCAGTGAATTTTTGATAGCTAGAGTTGCTATCTTCTTCGGGCCTCAAGGATCTGGCTCGGACTTTCTACATTTTCCAATCCAGTTCAACGAACTATCGCATTTGAATTTGGCTGGCAATGTTGCCTCCTGTATTTGTGTTGCGGGCCTAGATCGTTCGTTCCTATTCTCCACTGACAATGAAGTCGACCTGCCAGATTATTACTCACTAAATGCTTCACTCTAGGAAATGAAGGGCCTTGAATGTTCATCAATTGCACAATTGATTGTGAAAGTGTGCGGTAATTTTTTTCCGGAATTTTTCCAAGTTTTGTTGACATTATGGCGTTTCACAGTATGAAAATTAACAATGTTTTTAAAGAAATTGTGAAAATGACTAAAAGCTTCCAACGTTTAACGGACTCAATGTTTTACCCCTCTTAATCTTGGCTTTTCTGCAGCAAAATTAAAGAAAAGATTCATAAATTCAACGAAATCAACATTTAGTCCCACACGATTCACGGGAGCATTTATAATCACGGAAAAGTCAGCAATATTAGGCCTATGTGATCGATCATTGATGTGCGTAATATGGATTTACCCCAAAACAAAACTTGTCAAGGATTCCCACCAAGCATTTCGGCCGTGTGAAGTCGTGATATCAAACGCCAAGCTCTTTCGCCAAACTAATTCCACAGAGTAATAGTTCGGAGGTTAAATGAAATATATGAAAATTGTAAGGCTGCACCGATACCAATCAGGTTTTAAACATTTTGCCGATATCGATATTCAAAATTGTATCCCCTATTTATCACCAAAGGTGAAGTTTTCTGCAAAAATCCAATAATTAGTAAAATAAAAAAAATTTAAATAGTAACCCACTGTTAAAACCTAGCTAGAAAGAATCTCAGCGATTTCCTGAGCACAACGCCATGAACCGCATGTCTTAATCTCAAACGGTTCCCGAGTTATCGATATTTCCGCGAAAGTTGCTGATGCCGATACTTCGAATATCGGCAGCCGATCCAATCCAGTATCGGTAAGGACATGTAATTTCTGCGATTTTGCAAAATCGCAAATTTCGCAACATTTTCTCTAAATGAGTTATGAAAGTTATTCTTGATGTGGTAGGTAAACAGTCACTAACTGAAGCAAAAACACCACATTAATTATCGCAAAAAGCCACAAATTTCCAAAAACAGCACAAATTTACCGTAAAAATGGCCTTATTTTTCATGCCAATATATTTGACAACTAGCTAACTGGAAGAAAATTCTGGAGCAGTTCTCACCAAAGCATTACTCAGATAAATCCGCATCAAACAATGCCGTGGGCACTAGGCAGCCATAAGTGCGCAGTCGATCATCACCAGCCATGTACGTGGTGCGTATATGTTAGAAAATTAGGCTGTAATTGTGTACTTATTATTGAATTCAGTCACCAAGTCCATCACCGCAAAATTGCACCAAAATCCCGCAAAATTGCACCTTCATCGCAATAAAACTTCACAAAATCGTGCCTAATATTATCGCGAAAATTACACGTCCTTAAGTATCGGTATCGGTGCAGCCTTAGAAAATTGCTTACTGCGCAATTTTCAATTATTTCATTTAACGTTTCAAGTCTTAGTCGGTGGGATTAGCTTCGCGAAAGAGCTTGGCGTTTGATATCACGACTTCACACATCTGAAATGCGTGGCGGGAATCCTTAACAAGTATAGTTTTGGGGTAGATATTAGATATTTTTGGTCCAAATTGATGAAATCCGTTTGTTCTTAGCGATTATGAGATGGAAACATCTAGTTTTCTGGTCCATTTTTTTTTTTTGCTGCCTTTAGTTTCATTTTGAGGACAGCAGTATCTCCTTGCACACGCAGATTTTCAATTTCTTTTTAGTACTGCAGACGCACGAATTTATTTAATGTTCAGACTGGCATTGTTGAATAATATTTAAAACTATGTAAAACAGTCAATTTGGTCGTTTAGAGGTCCCTAACCCTTGAACCACTTGACCAATTAGAAGAGGTCTTATGAAAAGAGCACATCTCCGTAGCAATACTTGTAAAATGAGCTAAGAACCAACTTTATTCACTGCATGGAAGAATTTATTTTTGTGATACAAAAAAAGCATTATTATTATTATTATTATATACAGTACAGCGAAAGCTAAAAGCTTGTTGCCGGCAACCATAAGAAAACTTATGGGTGGAAAACGTATTTGTCAAGGCGATTTTTGAAGGTGCCTACAGTTCTACAGTTACTAAGGATTTTGCAATCCAGACCGTTCCAGTCGTTAATAGTCTTAATAGAGAAGAAGTTCTTTCGGACATCCAGTCGAACAGAAGGCTTCATAATCTTGAGTTGATGTCCCCTTGTCTTGCTTCCAGTGCACAGCTTGAAATATTTTTCATTGGTACCTCTGTCAAACAACTTAAAGGTTTCAACAAGGGAACCACGGGTACGCCTTTTGGCTAAGGTAGTCAGACCCAATACACGGCAGCGCTCTGGGTAGCTTAGGTTACCATATTTGGTGAGCCGTTTGGTTGCTCTTCTCTGTACCCTCTCAAGCAGCTCTGTATTTTTTTGTAGCCACGGCAACCAGCACAGGTTTGCATATTCAACATTCGGCCGAATAATTCCCTTGTAAAGGAGATTGAAAGAGCTGCTATCGAGTTTAGGTAGACTCCTACCAATCTGTCCAATTGCCCTAAAGGCATTAGCAGCAGCAGTTGCACACTGTTTAGAAACGCTTAAGGTCTCGTTGACCCATATTCCAAGGTCCTTTTCTTCAGTGACAGTGTGTAAGGTTTCACCATTAATTGAATAGTTATATCTTGGGTTATTAAAGCCAATGTGCAGAACATGGCATTTAGCAGGGTTAAGTTTTAGTTTTAGGGCTTTGCAATTGGCTTCAAGTGTGCAAATATCGTCCTGAAGAATAGCACGGTCCATGTTGGTAGATATAGCTTTATATATCTTGATATCATCCACAAATTTAGGAGCACTGGATAAAATATTTTGTGTGACTTTGTTCGTGTAAAGTGCAAAAATCTTTGGTCCAAGTACAGTACCTTGAGCAAGTCCAATTTTCACCTCCAGCCAGTCAGAATGGTAACCATCCACAACAACTCTTTGTTTGCGTCCAGAGAAAAAAGCGATAATATAATTGACGACTTCAGAAGACAAACCAATATCCAGCAGAATGTTAGTGAGGACTTCGTAATCAACGCTTCCAAAGGCATCACTGATATCAGTGTAGACAACATCAACTGGTACACCCTTGTCAGCAAGATCAGTCCATACGTTACGTGCTTCCAAAAGGTTTGTAGTGCAAGATTTACCTTTAGAAAATCCATACTGATCTGGGTCAGTAAAGCCAAGTTCTTCGAGTTCCTCATCGATCAGATTCTTAACAGCCCTTTCACATACCTTTGCAGCAACGCATGTTAGACTTATAGGCCTATAGTTGGCTGGATCAGTCTTGGAGCCTTTCTTGTGGATCGGACTAATATTAGCCAACTTCCAGTCCTCTGGAACAACTCCTTGTTGGAGGCATAAATTCACAATCAAATACAGAGCCTTAGCAATAGGCTGGCAGCAGTATTTTAAAATCCAAGGTGAAATACCATCAGGCCCAGCAGCTTTGTGAACATTCAGATTTTGTAACAAGTCCTCGATTTTTTTCAACGGGACGAAGTCACAACGTGAAGGACCAGGAAGCAGAACAGGGTCAGATGATATCTCAGGAATTTTAGTAAAAATTTTGTTGAGGGCATTTGCCTTGTCAACAGGTGCATTGATAACAGAGCCCTCGATGGTCAAGGGGCTGAGTTGTGGTCTCGCATTTCTTTGGCGGTTAATGAAACCGAACACTGCTCTGGAGTTTCTTTTGCAGTCATGAAGAAGGGCTTTACACCTTTCTAGCTTGTGACGTCTAAGGGTCTCTATAAGATTGTTTCGAATCCTGCGAAAGGTGTTAAAGGACTCTAGTGTCTTTTGTACTTTATAAATTCTCCACAAGCGGTTTTTCTCTTTCAATGCTTCGACAATATGTTGAGGCAGAGGTTGGCGATGGTTGCTTGTTCTTTGTTTAGGAATATAAAGCTCAGTCAGCTGAGTGATATTGCTCTTAAGGTGTTCCCAGCACTCGTCAACTGTTTTAGCAGCAAAGGAGCACTCCCAGTCTATTTCAGCTAGAGCAATATTCATCTCTGTGAATTTTCCTTTCTTGTAGTTGTAATTGGCTAGGTTTTTTTTCTCAGTACGTGGGGCACTGAGGACGTCCCATGTAAGGATGTCGTGGTCACTGTTCCCTAGAGGGGCCAAATGTCTAATGGTGGGAATAGAGCAGTCGCTGGAAGTAAGTACAAGGTCACACAGTGAAGGTACTTGATTAGGCACGACACGAGTTGGATTAACCACATGTTGTTCCCAGCATTTTTCCTGGGTTAACTCGAGGAAATCTCTCTCAACCTCTTGCGCTCCAGTAACAATGGAATCGTCCTTCCAGGAGATCCGGGGCACATTAAAATCACCGCACACAATATAAGGTGGATCCAGGCGAAGATTGCGTAGATACTGTAAAAAGTCTCTGTCTGAATCCTGACTGTTATTTCCACTCCTATAGCAGCAAACAATATAAAAAGGGGTAGGGCTGTGCACTTTAACGCAAAGAATTTCGGCTAAATGACCCTTGAACTCAGAGACTAGACTGATGTCAAAAAGTTTTTTTGCATAGATTGCAACTCCACCGTGAATTGTACGAATACGATCCAGCCGAATGATTTGGTAGCCATCAGGGAGGACCTCGCCGTCGCAAATTGAAGGCTTCAACCAAGTTTCAGTCATAATAACAAAATCATAGTCACTGGCTTTTAAAAAGCACTTCAACTCACCAATCTTGGAATATAAATCTCTACAGTTGCAAAGAACAAACGTGGTAACATCACAATTATAGTTTTCCACAAGTTGGGCAGGAGAGCTTACCTCCCTGCCCTTCTGTCGTTTTTTGGCCTTGAAGAACGTGGGCGTCCCAAAAATGGCTTCAAAAGAGTACCTGGAGGCCAGTAGTTACCAGTAGTTAATAGTAGTTACTTAGTAATACTTACTAGTTACTTACTTAGTTAGTTACTTAGTTAGTTACTTACCTAGTTACTACTTACTAGTTACTTACTAGTTAGTTACTTAGTAGTAGTTAATAGTAGTTAATTACCAGTAGTTAATAGTTAGGCAAATATGAACGTTATTCACGTTGTTTTTTCAACAAGAAAATGGTAAGATATGTCATTAATAGTGACTTTTATGTTGTCAGGTGACCAAAGTTTCCAGATCAAACAAGTTTCAGCCTTTTCTGTCACATTGTTATTTATCCTCAGATAGCTGAAAACAGCCTAATTGCCTTAGCTGTAAAGACACAACATGTCTAGTGGTTGCCATGCTCATATATATTTTATCTGGACGTTATCGTTTACCTTGGCGGGCGACACTAGTGTGTCTTGATTCAGTATAGCGAAAACGCTATACCTTTTCCTCATTCTCAAGTTTAGTTTATTAGATAGTTCTCCTTCCAATATCTGACAAAGTTAAAACTAATTTTTAACCGCCACCTACCGTCAAAACGACAACGTGATTCTCTACCGGGAAATGTGCGTGTTGACACATTTATAACATCAGTTTCTGTCATAGAGTTAGATACAATATTCCTGGAGCGAGTCATCCAAGCTAAGTACGGCGGAAAGTGGACGAGTAGGTCTGGATGCGTGGAGCCTCTGTAGTGGATTCGAGGAACCAAGCGAGGTTCCATGCGTCCAGACTCAGGAAGCGCTTGAAACCAACAGTCCACCGCGTCCGTTACGACGTTACTCTGCTTGGCGCTTTTCGCTCTTGAATCGTGTGTCTGTTTTGAAGGTTGGTGGTGGTTAGAAATTAATTTTACCTTTGAATTAGGTTAGATACCGGAAGGAGGATGATAAAATAAACAAATATTTGAATTAATGAGAATAAAGCCATTGTGTCAATGCTAGATTGAACCAAGATCACATGCGTGAATGATCAACTATTCCACGATGGACTTAGGCCTAAACGCCCACCCCAAAAAATATGTTACGGCCAGAAATCTTGTAGTAGCTTTTTTTAATGCCCCCCTCCACTTTTTTTATTGAATTACTTTTAGCCACTCATGGGCGTTTAATATGCGATTTACGCTGTATGTAAGGTAATGCAAGTCTCCCAAAATTTGAAAGCAACTAGCTGATTGATCATTACAGACTTGAGTTTTATTTTTTTATTTATGTTTAGTGCAACTAGTTGGGTAGTAACTGGTATTACTACCGTATAACCCAGACGGAATGAAAAAAAGTGTGTCACAAAGCTTGACAAGAAAAAAACCCACAACATAAAGTAAATAAAGCTAGTCACTGTGACAGTGTGTAAACGATCAAGATCATGAACCCGAGTCTGAATTTGTTTCCAAGTTGTTCAACACTGTAATTCAACTAAATGGTACATTGATTCAGGAACTGCAATTCACACGACAGGAAGTCGCTCCATAACTTCTCCTTCCATGACTTCCAGTGCTTGATGTTAATGTTAACCCTTAAATGCATGAATTAATTTCTGATATTTTTTTTTTAAGGACCATATGATAGTTGGGTCAGTCGGGGGATTCGAACCAGCGTTAGCAGGGTTTGGAGACGAGGACGCTGACCACTAGGCTGTTGCTGCTCGCTTTGCTCGGGGTCCCCGGGGACCCCTCACGAAGCTTGCAGTGCGAGTTGGGACTTACTTTTTTCGCGTTTAGTCAGCTGTTGCCTGCAGGCAACTGTATGCATTATAGGGTTAAGGAGAAAATTGCACAAGCAGATGGCAACATAAGCACTGCTGAAGGCATTGGGGAGGGTATTGTAAACTGCTCAAGTATCACAGACAAACCTGAAATAATCTGTGTCAACGAAGTGTTTATGTGCCCCAACTGATGCGAAATCTACCGTCTGTAAGAAAACCTGCAAATGAACGCTAACCATAAAGTTTGAAGGGAGTCGCCATTACATGCGAACCAACAATGCATTGAACGCAACATGTGAATCCAACCCAGAATGTATTCACGTGTTACATCGGCACTTGGAGCACCGTGACCCTAAAAAGAGCACTGCTGGAGAATGAAATGGCAACAGGGCCAGCCAACATTCTAAGACTATGGAGCAAAACAAACTTGTGAATGTTGCACGGGAAAATGAGCAGGAAATCAAACACAAATTATCTGCTTGGACTTCTGACATAGTAATCTGTGTGGTCCCATGCAAACACCTGGTGGTAAAAAGTTTATATTGACTTCTAAACTAACTAATTTCTGAACTGCAGAAACATTTAAACTTCATCGAAACCAAATTTGACAAGATACCTACGAAATTCAGATACAGATTGAAACATCCAAAGGAAACTCAAGAATTCGCTGCTGTATTTAGCAACAAACAGCCAGCCCGACATCATATTGCGTACATTCGTATTGGCTGTGTGGAAGTAAAAGTCTTTCACTACTTAAAAGCCACATATAAAGTCTGATTGGGAACCTCTACAGACCAAGCTCCGTCAACTGGTTGTGTATGCTGAAGCCGATTAGGGTGGAGACCCAGACGATCAAAAGTCGAACACTGTATATTCCCTATTTTGGATGTAATTTAAAAGTCGAATTTTCATTGGTGAATACCTACTTTTGAAGTGTCATGTCCCATTAAGTAGTATGCGTAGAAACAGCCAAAGCTACGCAGGTTTCGATAGCTGCCTTTGCCCACACTATGCTCCGGCAGCTGAGCTGCTACAAAAAACCAAGAGCAGGTAGGAGGCTCACACTAACCTTCTCCTAGTAACAAGAAACCATCAACAAATCTCCAGATCATGATAACGCTCCGTTTCTATCCGCCCACACAGTTGCAAGGTAGTTGTAAGTCTAACTAAGACTTTACTGAGCAGGATCTTACTCACCACCACAATACTGAACTGATTAATTTTAAAATGACTTGCTCACTTAGCCGAGATACAGAGCACTATCAAAAAAGAAATTAGCAACCTCGCTAAAACAATGATAGACCCCTTAGCGCGGGATTGGGCATGCAGGTACGCTACATTATTTTAAAACGGTGCCTATTTCATTAGAATAATTACACCTTTTCAGACTCTGCGAGAGTGTGAAATGAAAATAAATCTGCTCTGAACTAATCCTGTGTGACGACTGTCTCTCAGGAAAAAAAAAAACAATTAGTTTGATTATTAAGTGATAAAAAGCTCGCTGAGCTACCAATTACCACATTTATGACATCACATTCTTAACCCTTTGACAATATACTTTAGACTAGTTTTTTACTCACGTTATTTAACATCTTTTTTTTTGTTAACAAATTACACTACAATCCGATAACTTACTTATCAGCTCCACCTTTTAATTTCCT
>JAHWFP010064941.1:0-24678 GCA_023313725.1 Lithobius niger
GTTAGCCAATAAAGGTTCTCTATTTTTATTTCTGAATTATTCCTCGATTCCGAAGTAACCCATCACCGTTCATACCGCGGAAACTCAACGCCGAATCACGACCCACGAACCCACGACTTTTGAAATCAAAGTAACGCTGAGCCATACTGACACGGCGGCCGTGTTAGTATGGCTCAGCAGTAGGACCTCGGCCTTTAATTTCAAAGGTCGTGGGTTCGAATCTTCGCTCAGGCAGTTTGACATATAAGTCCAGAAGGCAACGTAAATAGGTTTTCATCCGTATTTATTTAAACAATTCAACTGGCTTCCTGAAGTCCGTACTGAAGAAGTAAATAGGCAAAGTCACTCAGTCATGTCGGCCGCCCTATTTTAGCAAAAATAAGACCATTTTATTTTGGTTCTCCATAACGAGTTAACGATTTTATAAGGAGCCCTGCACCAATGGCCGCTGACAATGCCATGGTTTTTTGATCAGCGTTCTTTGGGTAAAGGTTGGGAAACTACCATTTTTAGTTTCACTTACGCCAAAATAGTTTTCAGATGGCGCTCGCAATTACAACGGGCTGTCGGATTTGCTGCGATAGCATTGTTTTGAGTTGGATGGCTGCCGATCCTACGTGTTTTGTCCAAACAATACCGAATAAATACATTTTTCCGGCCAGCAAAAATTGATGCAACTCCTAGAACATATACGTATAAACAAAATAGCAACGACAAAACAAATATAGTAGACAAAGTTTAAATTAAAAAAAAAATAATTAAATCTAGATTTAAAAAAAATGATTGGACAATTCTGTTAATGAAGTAAGTTGATGTCTTGAAATTGATATGGAGTGGAAAAGAGGAGGGGTTACGGAGTTTGCATCATATGCTAACTTACTTGCTTCTTAGCAAACGATAATAATATTAATCATTAATGTATTTATTAATGTTTTATTACATGTACCATGCATGCACATACAAGTACAAGGCACGAAGTTCTATGTGGACTTGCGTGTGAAAGAACCAGGATTCATAACTGATAGTTATTATACATTGAATATATTGCAGTTAAAAAAGCCATAATTTAAAAATACTAGGGCAGCCAACATTGCATGTTGACATACAGAAGCGGAGTATGAGATTAAATCTGTGGAGGAATTTTCCCCATATGGGGGAAGAACAGTTGCACCTACATTGTTGATCCTCCCTCCCTCTCTTACTTTTGTCATTCCCTTCCCTGCTTCCCTCCTTCCTCGTCACTTGCTCCCTCCCTGTCCGTTTTCATTTTTCTACTGCGTCCGCGACATTTTTTTCCCGGATCGTTTCTTCTGGACCGATTGGTACGTTTCTCATGAACCTGAAATGTTGACCCTCAAAACTGTTGCATTCTTTGTTTGTTTGTTGGACCTGGTGTCCAAGTCTTAGTGGTCTCTTCGAATCATGCTACACAATGTATGAAGTTTTCTGTGATGCGTCGTATGTGAGCAATACAAGAGTAGGTGGCATTGGTGTCACGATCCCGTCGTTTAAGTACTCTTCAAGCTTCATCTCAACAAGGTCGACTCAAGTACAGTTTGTGAGTTAGCAGCAATTTCGGTTGCACTTGACGTCGCCCTGGATTTGGCCCTTCTGTCGTTTTCAATCTTGACAGACTCACTGTTCGGCTTGCGCAGATTGCAGTACTCCATTGCATCTCTTGATATTGGCGATCCATTGATTTATGCCGTGCGTTGGAAATTGTGGTTGCCAGTCGGTCATCAGAGGTTGCTCTCAAGTGGGTAAAAGGGCATTCAGGTTGCCAAGGAAAGAGCAGGCTGATGAAATAGCGAGAGATGCTATATGCAGTGCCACACCTGAAGTTTCTCCGACATGCATCAGCAGTCCTGCCACCAACACTATTCCAAATTTGATGGCGCGGATACTTACTAGCCGTTGCAAAGGCCATTCACTCCTGCCGTTGCACCAGTACAGGTTAGGCTGGGTGGGAACGCCCATCTGCTCAGTATGCAATGTAGAAGCTTCCACAGAGCATTTCCTGCCATTTTGCAGGAAATATGACCATCAACAATGATGATTGTGCATTGGATCAGGGAGCCCCAACAATTCGGGCACTGTTGTTTTTCTCTGGTCTTAGCTCTGCTCCTAAGATGCGTGCGATTGCGAATTACAGCGCAGCCACTACAAGACAACTGTGAACTGCTTGGCCCCTATGTCTCATGCAGAAGATTGTACAGTTCCCATCAAAAGTAAATGACTATTTGAAATGCGTGTCATTCGTTTACTTTTCAACCTAAAGTAATAAACTGCATATCGCCTGAAAGCTTGAAACTTCACAATTTTTTTGGTGTTATTGTTTTTTCATAAATGTCACGTGCATGGGAGAAATGGCGGAAACAATGACCCCCCTTACAATCACCATTGTGAACTAATTGTGTTAGAGCGCTCAAATTTTCAGTATAACAATACTGCTAAGTAATAATTAATTATATATTAAATCAATTTTGTTGGGTCAAGGCACGTGCATACTGTAGTGCGTCATAGTTAGTTGCACAGCTGCTAGTTTTGCTAATTTGCAGGGGAATTTCTTTAGCCCAACACATTCTTTCAACAATGGTGCTAGTGACGTCATGATGCTCTTTATAGTTTACATTGTTGTGAAAGACCATTGTTGAAAGCTGACTACAGCTCTTTGGAACCCTTTACAGCTCTTCGTGATAATCAGTTAAAATGTTCGGCCGTCGTTTTCTTTGAAGAGGCTCAACATTGGCTTTAAACGAAGAAAGACAATGGAGCCATCATTAGGAACAGCTAAGAATGACAAGTGAGCAGTAACTATAATGAAAAAATGCACGTGCCTCCATGAGTTTGGGAATTGAATCTGGGTCTTTGGCTTGGATTGCCAATGAACTGCTCTGCTAACTCGACACTGTCGAAAAAGCTGCTAACTTGCTGCTAATTTCTGTTGATTTAATCGTAGCATTGCCTTTATTTGAAAAATAAGCAAATAAAGGCTGAAATTTGTGAATCAGTTTTTACTGTTATGAATTTTTTAGTGTGTATTAAGTCTGTGTTTTAGTCTATATTAAACAAAACAGGCCAAGTTTTCACCATTCGTAATCATGATATCCTCCAGTACAGATAATTTGAACGTGTAGTGTAAAATTGGACAATTACTTAGCAAAAATGTTCACTTTTTTTCATTTAACCCTTGAATCCCATCAGTGGGATTAGCTCATTTGATATCATAATTTCAAACAACAAACACTTGGTGAAATTCCTTAGCAAATTTTGTTTTTGGACATATATAACAAATTTTGTCGTTTTTTTTTTTCCATTTTATTACTGCAAACTGATTTTGTCTCCGTCCGTGAGGAATTAAATCGGGCAGGGCTACGGCTCCTTTACAAATAGACTCTAAAATCCAAACCCTCATGATTTATTCAACTATTACGAAAAGTAACGGAAATTAGTCAGCATACATATGTATTACGAAATATACGTTTCGGGAACATTATTGTAGTATTGTTGCAATCGATACGACACGAGAGGGGCTTTAGTAAAATATTTACTCATTTTGACTTAAATCGAATATCGTAACTGACCTCAACTGATCTCGGCTTAAAATTGATGACTTTACAATGTGATAGAAACTGAACAACGTAATAGCAAGGCGATTAGTCTGTAAAGCAATAGAAATACGCTGTGTATTTCATTTGTGAACTCTACAACACTCTACAACTTGGCAACTTGGCAATTCGGCAACTCTACAACAGCGCTTGTAGTGACCTCCACTGATAGCCAGTTACCAGTGACCAGTTCTGACTAATTCTAACTGTGACACGAAGAATATCCAACTTGGTAGAAGATTCTTGCGTTTATTAATCGACAGAGCAAGATTACTAGCATCAACGGCAATTAGTATTTAGAGTTCAATAATCAGCAGCTCAACCATCGGCCATCAAATTTACAGTGTATAAATGCTAGATTTAATACACTAGAGTTTACATTCTTGCTAGAGCACTACTAGATGAACTAAAGACTTCAATTTTTTGTTAATATTACGGTAACAAAGTGTGTGAAGGGACCGCTATTGTAATAACCAGGTGTGGGGGTGGGGGAGGTTGGCAAGCGCCACAAATGTCAAGTTGCAAGACTGCAACCAGGCAATTAATCCAAGAACAAGTGCAGATAAGACTTAACCTGAGTGCAGACACTAAAGCCAGAACACGGCAGAACCGCACTAGTGTGCTGACCGCAAAATTATCGGATAGTGATCTCCAAGTTCTTTTTACATTGTATTTAATAACAAAACATCGAGTTATTACAATAGCGGTCCCTTCACACACTTTGTTACCGTAGTATTAACAATAAATTGAAGTCTTTAGTTCATCTAGTAGTGCTCTAGCAAGAATGTAAACTCTAGTGTATTAAATCTAGCAATTATACACTGTAAATTTGATGGCGATGGTTGAGCTGCTGATTATTGAACTCTAAATACTAATTGCCGTTGATGCTAGTAATATTGCTCCGTCGATTAATAAACGCAAGAATCTTCTACCAAGTTGGATATTCTTCGTGTCACAGTTAGAAATAGTCAGAACTGGTCACTGGTAACTGGCTATCAGTGGAGGTCACTACAAGTGCTGTTGTAGAGTTGCTCGGGTAAGCCATGCATAGGCTGCTCTGCAAAAATTCACAAATGAAATACACAGCGTACTTCTATTGTTTGACAGACTAATCGCTTTGCTATTACGTTGTTTAGTTTCTATCACATTGTAAAGTCATCAATTTTAAGCCGAGATCAGTTGAGGTCAGTTGCGATGTTCGATTTAAGTCAAAATGAGTGAACATTTTACTAACGGCCTTCTCGTGTCGTATCGATTGCAACAATACCACAATAATGTTCCCGAAACGTTTATTTCGTAATGCATATGCATGCTGACTAATCTCCGTTACTTTTCGTATTAGTTGAATAAATCATGACGATTTGGATTTTAGAGTTTATTGTTAAGGAGCCGTAGCCCTGCCCGGTTTACTTGCAGCTTTTACGACAGTGTCGAGTTAGCAGAGCAGTCTAGTGCATTGGCGATCCAAGCCAAAGACCCAGGTTCAATTCACAGATTCACGGTGGCACGTGTATTTTTTTTATCATAGTTACTGCTCAGTTGTCATTCTTAGCTGTTCCTAATGTTGGCTCCATTGTCTTTCTTCGTTTAATGGCATTGTTTATCCACTTCAAAGAAAAGGACGGCCGAACATTTTAACTGATCGCCACAAAGAGCTGATTTTATTTTATTTGATTTTATTGAGTACTATGTGACCTGAAAGCCATACGCTCATGATATAGCTACCCTAACCTAGCTTAAACCTAAACCTAAAGAGCTGATATTTGATTTGATATTTTATTGAGCCTACTCGGCCTTTAAGCCACTCGCTCAGTCTAAAAGCTACTTACAAACTAAACCAGAATCAAAACACAGTACAAATCGACCAAGATGCACAGCTGTGACCCTGCCCCGCGGGAATGCGTAGGGGCATGAAACCAACCAGGGAGGACAGATCCGGAGTTACGTATCAAACCTGCGTGTAGCCCGGCAGAAACCCAGGACTCGGCCCAACATTCCCCCGCCGGGTGGAGCATGAGGCGGGACCCCCAGGACCTCAGCCAACGGTTCCCCACCCCCCAACACAAATCGCCGTTGTGACGCCCAACGGGGACATTCCAATAGAAAATGCCCGACTGTTTCCGGCCCACCACCACAAACACACTCTGGCGACCTCGCCCACCCCAAGCGGTCGAGATGGGCCCGAAGCAGGACATGACCCGTGCGCAACCGTGATAACAGGCCAGCATCCCTGCGGGAAAGACCGTTCAGGAACCGTGGAGCAGCAGTCGAGGGATGCAAAGAGAAGAGTCGTCTCCCCGTCGCACCCGTAGCCCAAACTGCCTCCCATTCCCCCTGCACAGCCCTACCAACCACAGGCCTCAAATCACGTGGACCGAGAGCCACGCGCACTTCACTGCAACCCCCCTCTGCACCTCGGCGAGCCAGGGTATCAGCCTGCTCATTACCGAAAAGCCCTGAGTGACCCTTCACCCACCCAATCGACACAAATACGCCTTGCAGACCCAAAGTGTATATCTTCCACCCCACCTCCCGTGCGATTGGGTGGGAACACTGGAGTGTCCGGAAACACCTCCCCAAAAAACCCAACCCCGCTAGAGAGTCTGTCAGAACACAAAATTCCGAGAAACCTAGTTCCGACCCCACGTCAACAGCCACTGAGACTGCAACCAACTCGCCCACAAAAGCTGATGGGAGAGCACAAACGGTGTACCCATACTCCAAACGCAGCTCTGGGATGCACACCCCAATCCCCCCACTCCCCCATTGCACAAAGGAAGCGTCACAAAACACACGGGCACAGGTACCCGGCAGACACAGTGGAACCTTAGGATCCAGCATCGCCGAAGCAGCAGCACCACACCACACCCACGGGGCCGGAGGATGGACAAACACCGGCAACGGGTAGGCACCAAGACAACCCTGATCCAAGAGGGAAACACCTAGCCCTGGAGCACCAAGCAGCGCCCGGGCGTCAGGAGACAAGAGCCGATAATCGCAAAGAATGCGAGCAAGAGGATCCGCCTTGCCCCTCGCAATCGCCCGCAGGCAGAGCTTCATCAGTAACTCCTTTGCCCGGAACAACACAGGTTGCTCCCCCGCCTCAACATGAATAGCATGAACAGGTGTCGAAGGCAAACAGCCTGTAACCACCCGCAAGCAGTCATTCATAGCAACCTGCAGCCCATCCATAGCGCGCCGCGAGGCAGCTAAAAGCGGGGCATGAAAATCCGCACATGAACGCAAGTACACCCTGTATAGGTTCACAACCGTCATGCGCCGCGCCACCGACCTATTGCTGACCAGCGACTTCAACACCCCGAGCCGGGTCGAGAGGTTCCTGCGAACAGCAGCCACATCATGCACCCAGCTAAGCTCAGAATCCAACCAGAAACCCAGATACCGGACCCTCTGGGAGAACTGAACCTGGGTGCCATTCACACAGAGAGATGCCTCGCAAACTTGACCCCGCTTAAAAACCATGAGCTCAGTTTTGGCGCTGGCTAACTGGAGACCCCTGGCTGCAAGAGCTCTGGAGGCGTTACTAATAGCAGCCTCCAGTGCCGCCAGGATTCCCGGCAGATCCCTACCAGTGAGCCAGACTGCCACGTCATCAGCATAAGCCACGACGTTGACAGCCAAATTCATTTCCACGAGGACAGCATTGATGACAACAGCGAAAAGCACCGGGCTGAGGCAGCTTCCCTGGGGGAGCCCTCGGTCAGTGTCTCTAACCCCTGACCAAAAAGGCCCGACCCTAGTGGCAAAAGCCCGCCGCCCAAGCAGGGCAATGACCGCATCCCTCACCTTGCGGCTAACCCCCAGCCCGTCAAGTTCATGGCCAACCCACTGAACATCGACCATGTCTTAGGCTGCCCTGATATCCAGGAACACAGCCACAGCAAAACAATCATTAAGCCATGACTCACGGATCCCGGATTCCAGAAACAGCATTGCATCTTGTGCCCCCCGGTGCTTACGAAAGCCGAATTGTGCACCAAACAGACGCCCCGAGCCCTCAAGTTGCCACACAAGCCTGCTCACAAGCATCCGCTCGTACACCTTCCGAGCACATGAGAGAAGTGCGATCGGCCGGTAACTCGCAACGGCTGAACGGACCTTACCCCTGCCCAAGACTGGAGTCAAGATAGAAAACATCCAAGACTGAGGCGGGGGGGGCCCCGTCAAACCGGCTTTGGAAGAAACTGAGGAGCGCGCAGCAGCCCTCATCCCCCAAAGCCTGCAGATCCTCATACGTTACCCCATCAATGCCCGCAGCACTGCCAGTCCGGCAGGCTGCAAGCGCGGCAGACAACTCGATTCTCGTTAGTGGGGAATCAGAACCGTCATCTCTCCTTTGGCCCCCCATCCCCCCCCGTGGGGGGTGGGCCCCTCGGGGAATCGTACACTGAGGCAAAGTTGGCATTGAAAGCATCAGCCATGCTAGGTCCACGCAGAACCTCACCAGACCCACCAAAAACCCAAGAAAGCGTAGGACGGGCATCCTGCGGCCGCACAAGAGCCCAAACCTTCGAGATCGGCAGGCCCTCCGAGACCCGAGTGCAGAGCCTGGCCCCAAAAAGCGCCTTCTCCTTACGGAGGAGAAACCGCGTTTCCTGAGCAGTGCCGATGTACTCAAACCACCGTTCGTCGCTGCGATGACGCAGAAACCTCTGCCACGCACGGCGCCTATCCCTAACCGCCAGAATACAGGCCGGCGACCACCAAATTGCATTGCGCCGAGCCCTACTAGCCGACAAACGCCTCTCCCGCCCCCTCATCCTTACCCACTTTTCCACCCATGGCGCAAAATCACCAGAATCAACACTAGGGCGAGCCAGGTGAGCCGGCACACCAAAAACCCTCCTCCCTCCGGTACCCCAGGTCAGCGCAATAGGGAAGTGGTCACTTCCCCGGAGGTCTGAAGAGACTTCAAATGCGACCCGAGCAGCCAGACTACTTGTGCAAAGAAACAAGTCCAGAACCGACTCCTGGATAGTTCCCCCATACCTGCGGACGAACGTTGGCGACCCATCCTGCACCACGGTCAGGCCCAAACGATCCAAACTCCCAGCAACTACTCTACCCCTAGTATTGCAATTGATGCTCCCCCAGAGCCAATGGTGGGCATTCAAATCCCCCCCTAAAATAACTGGGCCTAATAGAGATGACACCCACCCTTCCCATTCGGCTCCGACAACATTACCTGTCATGTGCAGAAAACCGACTGTTATCCAGCCTCTCCCTCCACCCCAATCCCAAATCCTGAACACACATGCATCTACCCCACGACAAGTGGGCAGGGGGGGTGGTCGCAAACGGGAACCCAATCACGCACATAAGCCCTAATCCCGGACCGGCCATGGCCCACAACACCCACAAACCCAGGAAGAACAGGGACAACACCAAAGGGAAGCCTAGTTTCCACCAGGCCCAAAACATCAACCTTAGAACTTAAAATTTCTACGTCCTCCCCCTTGTTTCCCACCCCCCTCGCATTCCACACGCACAGGGTGAAAACAATAAATCTCTACAAACAACACTACGGCGGCACAGTAACCAACATCCCATTCTCCGCATAAGCAGAGCCTACGCTGGAAGCCACCTCCACACTGTTGCACGAAAAATCCACATCACCTAACCCAACATCCTGCTCCGACGCCACGCACTCCACTTGAGCCGCCCAACTACCATCTGACACCACAGCCTGGACACTGCGGGAACTGACCGAAACCTCACCCGAAACGTCCGCCGACACAATACTGTCACACTGGTCAACCACAATTTCGTCACATCCTTCTTTACAACTAAGGGGACACACTGTCACAGAGGGCCCACCACATGGATCCAGCCCATCACTCACCGTGGCACACGCGCTTTCATCTACCATCTCCTGGTCACGCAACTCTTCATCGACACCCAAAGGCTCGAAACGATTTTCTTCCACGGCAACAAACTTGTTCTGTGACAGGGAAGTCGCGAGCGCAGCCTGGGACGCCGAAGCCTTCCGGCGACGTGAGCGGCGTTGGACAAGCCACTCCGCTCCCAAAGACGCACCAGCTGGGGCCCCCTTTGCAACTTCATTGCCCCCGGCATCCAAAACAGTCACCGCCACCTCAGGAACAACCACCTCAGGAACAGCCAGCCCCGGAACAGCCACCTCTGGATCAGCCACCTCAGTATGGTGTGTCTGATGCACACAAGGGGTATCACGTGGCACGGCACGGCGGCAATCCCTGCAGTAAACCGCGGAACACAGACGTCTCACGTGCCCACGCTGAAAGCACTTTAGGCACTTGGGTGGCCTTTCTGCAATAGCCAACAGGCCAGCGATCCCGAGTACGCGCATTTCAAAGAGCTGTAGTCAGCTTTCAACAATGGTCTTTCACAACAATGTAAACTATAAAGAGCATCATGACGTCACTAGCACCATTGTTGAAAGAATGTGTTGGGCTAAAGAAATTTCCCTGCAAATTAGCAAAACTAGCAGCCGTGCAACTAACTATGACGCACTACAGTATGCACGTGCCTTGACCAACAAAATTGATTTAATATATAATTAATTATTACTTAGCAGTATTGTTATACTGAAAATTTGAGCACTCTAACACAATTAGTTCACAATGGTGATTGTAAGGGGGTCATTGTTTCCGCCATTTCTCCCATGCACGTGACATTTATGAAAAAACAATAACACCAAAAAAATTGTGAAGTTTCAAGCTTTCAGGCGATATGCAGTTTATTACTTTAGGTTGAAAAGTAAACGAATGACACGCATTTCAAATAGTCATTTACTTTTGATGGGAACTGTACATGGCAACAAACATTAAACAATGAACAGTGAAATGCTTGTACACAGAAGTATGTAGAGGTACACAGCATCGCAAACGCCTGTGTACGGTAGCGACCATTAGGCGTTGGTCTGAGGCTGAGCATGGTACACCACTACGTTTATGAAGACGCGGTGCACAATGGAGAACTGACTACACGGATTTCAGGTAGTAAGTGAGTGAAGTAATTGAAGCAATCAGAGGCAATTGATGAGATTGAAATGGTTGCTGAATCGGTGAACAGCGGTTTATAACAGGCCACGCAAGCTGCGGTATCTCGAGACTTGCTTGGCATTGGACATGCACCACAAGAGACTGATAGCACAAGGACACAAGGAGACATGCCGCATCAGCAATCGACTTTGCGCTAGTTTCAGACTAAACTGCTTCACGCAGTGCATAACTTTTTCGGAAATGTTTGTATACAATGGTCATTCAAGACATGGGACACCTTAGGGCAGTGTACAGGGCAACTACAGAGCGATTAGTTTTGTTATGGTTTGTGATGGTAAAGTTTAGCGACCTACACAGGAAAACAATGTTTTCTAGTAACAATTCTTACTGTGACATGGATGTTTTAACTGTTGTTTAATCACATTTCGTTTGTAGTTTTGCATTTTCCTATGTAGGTCGCTAAACTTTACAATTACCATTAAAGGTAAAGTTTAGCGACCTACATAGGAAAATGCCGTTTTTTTGTACCAATTCTTACCTGGATGTAAGAATGACAGTCGACAGTAATTTATTCGTTTTATGGCCTTCTCGTCGCAAAAATATAAGCAATTTAACCATAGTTTCACGTTGTTATGCGAGCGGTACGACCGCATCGAACCAGTCACCATCTTTCCTCTACGAATAGCGGGACGCGACAGGCAGAAGTAATCGATCATAAGCGTTCATAACCGACCAATCGTGTGCTGCCAACAGCATGACAGAATCACAATGGTCATTCTGTGGTGAAACTTCCTTTGCCTGTCTGGTTAAATTTGAACTAAGGCAACTAACCTATAACCTAACATGATAATATGAACAACAACGACATGGCAGAACCACAATAGTCATTCTGTGGTTTAACTTCCTTTGCCTGCCCGGTGAAATTCGAACCTAGGCCACTGGCATAGGAAAAGGCCCTGCAGTTCCTGTGTGTAGGACCCACCATGATCAACATGCAGTACATGGCCGCCAAGTCTCCAGCAGTGACATTGAAATGGTAAGAAAATATTTGAAGATCTAGAAAGTAAACTGTCAATGGAGCTCGTCTGTTTTTTGCTTTCAATTCGTAATGAAATAATAAGCAACTGCAAACTGTTCAAGATTTGGCATAGTTCTAATTGTGCAATTTACACATCCACATCAAACTACCCAAATGTTATCACGGCTATACTCCTGTTTCTAACGCTCCATGTTACTCTGTCATCAGTGGAAAAAACATTCTCTAACCTGTGCATTATTAAAATCTTAACGTTCGATCTGTGACGGGTCAGAGCAGGCTAAGAGGGTTGAGTTTGCTCAGCATTGAGTGTGAATTGGCCAAAATAATGAACCTGAACAAAGTACTAAACGACTTCTCTCAATTGAAAGTACGAAAGAAAGTTTTCATAAGGTAAAGGTTAAGCGTAAGAGTAAATTGCTTTATTTTAGTGATTGTTGATATAATTTTTTTGTGTGCTGGAATTAAAAACATTTTTTTAGGGGTGCATTGATAACCAAAAATGTAGGCCTAATTATTTTAAGACCTAACCTAACGGATAATATCAGCAACACGACGACAGAACTATAAATCACTCCATGGTGAAACTTTCATTGCCTGCCCGGTGAAATTCGAACCAAGGCAACTAACCTAACCTAACCAATAATACCAACAACAAAACGACAGAACTGCAATAATCATTTAGGAGATGACACTCTGCACCTGCCTGGTGAAATTAGCCAAGGCGGCTAACCTAACCTAATAACAACAACAAGACAAAGACAGAATCACAAAAGCTGTTACATGGTCAAAATCCTCACAAGCCCTGGTGAATTTCGAACCAATGCAACTGACCTTACCTAACCATTGTAACAACAACACAAAAAATCCCGCACAAAAATAAACTAAAAATCTGATTGGGCAGAATTTATTGAACACCAGCACTTCCAACCATCGATTAACTAACTAACTACTCCTGGCAAGAATTTATATCGGTCTCGTTACGGTGATTGTATTGTATTGTATTGTATTTTATTAAGCATTGGCCCACAGCCATAAGCTTACAATAATTTTAAACCTATACATCTATACACCTATACATCCCTTCTGGTTGCCCGACAAAGAGCCACAATCGCCCTCCAACGTCTCCAACTCACTACAGAGTCTAACTGAACGCTCAGAGCACTCCCCATATTGTTACCAAATCCAAATTGCCCAAGAATGGCCTGCCGGCGAGTTTCATAGAGCATGCAATCCAAAATAAAGTGCTCAACCGTTTCAACTGCTCCGCAGTCGCACCGTGGTGTCAGTGCCAGAGCCAGTTGAAATGCATGACCCCTTAGCCTAGTATGGCCTATTCGCAACCTAGAAATAGTCGCTGCTCCATATAGCGGGAGACGAGCAATTTCTTGTGACACCTATTTTGGGGTGTATCCCATACAACAATCTCCCCATTGCACTCCTGTCCCACTCCTCTTGCCATTTACTCTTTACCCACACACTGATCACTGGATACAAATCCCTGGGAACACATGGAACCACCACTGGATTTTCCATCTTGGAGTACTCCTGACGCGCAAGCTCATCAGCATGCTCGTTTCCTAAAAAATTGCTGTGCCCCTTTACCCACAATACTCCAAAATTAGCAACACGGCTAGCATTGAACTGCTTCCAACAAATTTCTAAGGCCAACGGATGATCAAATTTCATCATAGCCACACACTGCCGCAAATACTTAACACTGGAAGCCGAGTCCGTGCAAATTGCAAAATGCCGTAAATCAAGCTCCATAGCAACATCCAATGCTACTGAAATTGCTACTAGTTACAAACACTGAACTAGCTTTCACTAGAAAGCGCCTGACACCGAATTTGAAGCCCGGTATAAAGATCCTTATACCTCCTTGCCAAGAGTCACTGTGAAACGACGCATCACAGTACACCTTCGTCACATGGGGGTGATCACTTTGCGAAAAAATTCCCTTCATGCTACCGCTCCATGCCCACGGACACGGCGGTGATACATAATTCGGAACCGGAAATTGTTCCAAAAAGGGCTCCAACAATAGCATTGCCCCCACCATGCTAAAAAAATCTGCAGATAATCTGCCAAAAAAAAAAAGCAGATTATCTGCAGATTTTTGTGGCAAATTGGCACACTTTTGAAGATTTTATCTATAAATTCTCTGCAGTTTTTCTTCAGATTTTCTGCAGTTTGTAGAAAAAAATCTGCATAAAAAACTTGATTAGCCTTATATACTTGTAAATTTTATTTTCTATTCAGTATGGGTTTGTACATACATTACGTAGATTCATAAATTACAGTTAGTATTTAGGGTTATAAACAAAAGTCTATCTCCTTTTAGAATATTATTAGCAATTGTTTGTTTAAAATGATCCTTTAACTCCAATAATTTAACTTTTAGTATGGCTAAATATTAATTTCACCTTCAGAATGTATTAATTGAAATTGTAAATAATTGCAGATAATCTGTAAATAATCTACAGTTTGATGCTGCATGTAATATAAAATAAAATCTTCCCATGTAGTTCCTCCACTTTTAGTGTTTCTTCCTCTTTTGAAAGAGTTGCATGCTGAGGTATAAATATGCGACACATAATATATGTTGCTGTTTAGAAATAAAATCTGAATTATTGCGTTAAATGTAAAGTTGGGAATGTATGATTTCAGCCATATAACAACTATAGGCTATCTGTAATTTTGTTTTATTCCACACTTTTTAAAATTAAAACATGAAAACTAAGTAGTTTTCTGTAGTTTTAAGTGCAGGGATTGGATGATTCAAAATTGGGTAACTCAAATTAAAAGTCCAGGAGATAGATCGCTTTTTTCAATCCAGCATCTTTTTTTTAAGTCGCAGGTGTGCCACAAAAAAATAAAACCTGAATTTCGATCAGACTTCTGATGCTGACAGTGTTTTTTTTTTCTTACTATTTTTGAACGAAAGTTGCAATTTTTTTTAAGCTCACTTCCAACAATTTCGAAAAATAGGACCTAACTTTTCGGGATGAGAATTGGATGTTTAGCTAAAAAAAAAAGTGGCCCTAAATGTTCATTTTGTGTTTTAAACTTAGAAAAAAGTTTGGACCAAAGTCCAAAGGTTTTATAAACAATTGCGCTATTAAAATGAGCACTTAAAAATTTTTGACTTAGAAATATTTTAGGATTCCTAATCTGCAGTAAATATGCAGATCTAAAGATTACCTGCACAAAACTGCAGATTATCTGCAGACTTGGGGTTTAGAAAAATTGCTTTCATAAACACTGCAGATTATCTGCAGACTTGGGACTTGCCTTCTTAAAAACTGCAGATATTATCTGCGGATTATCTACAGTCCTTGATTTAGTCTGCAGATTATTTGCAGACTTTGAAGATAATCTGCAGATTGTCTGAAAAAGCTTAAAAAAACTATAGATTATCTGCAGATTTTTTTTAGCAGTGCAGCCCCATTGTACCCAAACAATTGCCGTGCTATTGGTCCCAAGTGCCGATAGTCATTGATAATCACACCCAATACATCCTCCTGACCTCTTCCAAGACATCTTAGACTCGACTTCAACAGAAGCTCAGAGGCTCTGAGATGCAATGGCGCCTCGCCTGCTTCAACTAAGAGGGCCGAAATGGGAGTTGATGGCAGACAACGCAGAATAAGCCGTAAGCAGTCATTGACTACCACTTGCAAGTCACTTAACAATTTCCGAGAATGTGCTAGAAAAGGCAAATGAAAGTCCATACACCATCTAACGTAAGACTTAAAAAGGAGTGCATTAGTGCCCTGGTTCCTGTGTATTTGCCACTCGCGAGAACTTTAAGTTCGACTGGCAACAGTCTGCGTGACCAACTGCAACGTCTTTTATCCAATTCAATTGAGCATCCAAGATCATCCCAAGATACCGAACTTGGGGAACTGCTTGTATATTGACTGTTCCTATAGTAAGAGTCACCGGCAGAATATCCTGCCTGGTGAAGACTACTAATTCAGTCTTCTTCACCGCCAACACCAGGCCTCTATTTCCTAGCAGAACCACTGTCTTTTTTATGACACGTTCCATAAGCCAAACTAGATTAGTAACATCATCTCCATGAGCCAAATTGCCAATGGTGAGCTCCGTAAAAATATCCCTACAATTGCGAAAGTAAAACCCCAAATTTACACGATTATAACGCAAAACTACAAACGAAATATGATTAAACACCAGTTAAAACATCTATTATGTCGCGGTAAGAATTGTTACTAGAAAACATTGTTTTCCTGTGTGGGTCGCTAAACTTTACCGTTACCGTAAGTAATCTTAAGGTAATCTATGTTATCCACGTGAAAGCATCGTCATAGGGAAGATAACCGAGTTTTGGTTAGTGTCCCTAAATGTAAAATCAAAACAAAACTACGTTGTCGCAATTAACGCACGCCAAAAACAATTGGTTTTTAACAATTGGTTTCTAACAATTCGTGATAGATTTTTTCTTACTTTTCGGCCCAATTTATACCCATTCTGAAAAAAAAACGTTGTACTTGGTCAGAATAAAAAATTCATCAAATTTGGTTCAGTAGTTTTGGCGTAGTCATAGGAGTTGAGTTGTGTTTGAATGGATAAGTAACTCCCAGCTCAAATGCATAGCCGAAGTGCGTAGTCTTCGATGGGAAGCGTGACTCACGAATGTACCCAGAATACAAAGCGCGTCTGCTACTTCCGCCTGACCAAGCCGCCATGAGGTATTCACGGTTGATCCGCTCGTAGGCGGTGGAATTTTCTGTGAAATACGCCCTGTACCACATTGTGTATGATGTATCAAACGTAGGTAAGATAAGAGATTTTTTTTGTGATGTCCTAGGCGGGGACACACCTTAGCCCAGCGTGGGCGCCAATGGTAATAAACACACGGACTACCAGAGTGTAGGCTACAGCTGATAAGACAGCGAACTTCCTGTTTACTGCTCCTTAAATACAGGGAAGTCATGTGATACACTTAAGATTATATACAATTATGGAACAGCCTATTTAGTGGTTAAAGGGTTATCTTGGTAGGGTTAACATATAGACATGAAATTGATGGCTGCCATTGTGGAGCACACAAGTGACGACTCCACAGTTATATTGCCAGGCGTACGTGCCATTGTGTTTTGTAACAAAGTTTGACAGTCTAACGAAACCTTAACGCCGATTGTTGGGGAAGTAAATATCGTATTTTTGTAACACGAGACGGGGTGCTTATGAATGCATGATATTTACAAGAAAACCGGTGTAGAATGAGTCATCTTCTTGTGACAACAGTAAGTTTAACCAAGTAAAAATGTCGTAGCAGCAAAAAAATTGAATAAATTACTAAATCTAATTTAGTACCGTTATACCAGTTCAGTACCGCGTTATACTAGGCGTCGTCTGCTTTCTCCGCCATGTTGAAAGATGGTTTAGAGGGATTAAACCTAGTGCATTGGGTGTAAATTTCCGATCACGTGGCCGCGAGTGCCGATTGGCGTGGCGGTACGTCCTTTGACGCCGCGCTCTTAAACTTCCGGTTTAGTCAAGTTGCTTATCCACCAAAACACAACTCAACTCCTATGGCGTAGTGTTATTAAAAAGAAACTCCAATTAATCATTGCTTAGGAAACCGCTCCAGTAAATATGCATACAAGTTTAGCATCATAAATAAAATTATTAAATTACAAAACTGAAATGAATAGTGGTCAAAATAATACTTACAATTAAAGTATACAAGTGTTTTTACTTCTTTAAAAACAGTAAAAGTCAAAAATCCAATTCCAGGAGTTCGAAAAAGTGGTCCTATATTCGGAATATTAAAAAAAATAATGAAAAATTCTTAACTTTCCTTTGGGTTTAGATTTTAGTTCTATCACTAAAGGAGTTGAGCAAAATTTGTTTCTTGTTTTTCCAAAACATATTAACCTTATAATTTTAGCATTACATTGTCCTCAATGGAATGTTTCCTGGAGGTTTTTCGGTTGTGTGTATCCGCCTGCTTGCGTGTTCCCACTGTGCCTGCGCGACGCAGTCTTCCTCTATATAAAGTGGCAGCATGGCCGATGTTGCCATTCATTTTTCTCCAAGAGGTCCCTTCGTCACCTCGTTCGTAGCTCTGGATTTTGGATTTTCACTTTCGCGACTTCAACATGTCATCTACCGAAGACATCGCCGCCCATGACGGCCTTTCGGCCACTGCTCTGACTTCAGATGCCGCGCTCCCGCCTGCTCCTCCGCCAGTCCTTCACGACCGCTGTACAACTGGTCACGACCGGGACGACCATGTCGCGAATAACGAAGATGACTAGCCGCTTCAAGACGGCCAACGCACACCGCTTCCGCCTGAGCTCTCGACCTTAGAAGAAGACCTCCGGCAAGCCAAAGGCTCTTTTCCAAGAAGCGAAAAGGAAACTCCGTGACGCATCAGCACAACGGGGTCTTTCCAACATAAACTTTCCCCTCGACCTTTCATCCAAGTCATCACGTCGTGGCTACAGCGTAACTTGTATCAAAGCCCACAACCTAGTTGACTCGGTATTTCGCCAACATGCAAGAGCGACCCCCTTGCCTCCGCCTTCTTGCACGTCATCTACACGACGGGTCGACACTGAAGAATGGGTCGCCTCAACGACAAGCTACGACAGCCGCAAACGACACTCATCTGCCCCTCCACCAGGAGCTAAACAACGCAGATTTTCAGCACCGCCTGTTGTCGCGACACCTGCTGTCCGCAGCTGCCAGACACATCCAGTTCACGGAAGACAACATGGAAGATTCAACCATTCCCCTCGCCTCTCTACACAAGACGGTAGAAGAGACGGTTCCAGATTATTTTTTGTATAAACCGTCCCAGTCCGCCGATGCCCCAGTTATCAATCGTGGCTGCAAGACCGGCTTTGGATTTGCCCTTCGCGACAAAAACGCAAAGCCCCGCAGCCTCGTGGGACAATTGACAACGCTTCTTACATGCCTCCTCCGGAACGGCTGCGCTCTGTTGGGCAAGGGCGAACCTTTACAACTTGACACGGAGCCTCCAGCACCCCGTCCTGGCCGCGAGTCAAGCTTTTTCCGAACTTTTGGCGACGGTGCAACGAATCCAAGAAAATTCGACACCTACCCAGAATGCGAGTTTTTATGTAGTGAAGTCAAGATGGATTTCAGCTCTGCCCTTGTCATCCCCAAACGTATTGAGGTCCCTTCATTCGTCCTTTACGACAACGACAAGTGCCTACGCATGAACATTCGTGCCGCCTCTCAAGCCAACGTACTGAACACGGCAGTCAACGCACTGTGCGAAAAATTCTCGGCCGACTCCAGTCTCGAAGAAATCCGCAACCTTTCATCGCTCACCACCCAACTTTTTCAGAAGGCAAGTTTTGCCACCTACCACTCCCTAAACTGGGCAACTCGGGCCTTATTTAACAACGCACTCCTGTTGAGAGAAGCAGCTCTTAAATCCGCAAACAACCTAAACGAGTCAACCAGACACCGACTCCGGAACCAGCCGATCCATGAGTCGGACACCCTTTTCCGTGGCCTAATTCCAACCTTAGCGCCTTACCTTGACGTCTCCCGCAAACCTAAGCCCTTTCGTTAAGACAAATCGTCCTTTCATTCTTACAGAACAAGCAAACACCGAACACCATCAGAAGACTGGTACAAACCTTCCAATCCATCTAAGTCCCCCACGGAAGACAACCCAAACAACCAGAAGAATCAACCCTTTCAGCCTGAACAACAAACTCGCTCCCGTCCCAACCAAAGGTCCCAACAAAAACGAGCCGCAACTCCCGACCGCCGCAGCCGTTACTCATCGCCCGGCGGCTGCAGCTCCAACCGGAAACAATGACTGGTCCCGGCTGTCCTGCGTCCCGGTCGGTGCAAGACTTCGCCATTTTAACCCAGCATGGAAGAGGCTAACCCAAAATCCGAAATTCTTTCAATCATCAAGAAAGGCTTTCGCCCCACGTTTCTATCACAACCATCCCTAGCAAATTCCCCTCCAAAAGACTTCACATCACCATTTTCCAAACCCCTTTCGTCCGAGATCTCACTCCTTGTCGCGAAAAAGGCAATCTTCAAATGCCACAACCCAGGCCCGGGGTTTTACAGCACCATTTTCACCCGACCGAAGAAAACAGGAGGCCTAAGGGTCATTTTCAACATGAAACCACTAAACAAATACATAGACAACCCCCACTTCAAAATGGAAACACTAGAAACCATTCGCCAATCCTTCAAACAAAACGACTGGACAGTCTCTATCGACCTAGAGGATGCTTACCTTCACATACCTCTCCACCCATCCTCAACAAAATACTTCCGCTTCGTCTACAACAGCCAGGTCTTCGAATTCCGCTGTCTGCCCTTCGGCTTGAACGCTGCACCAAGAATCTTTACCATGGTTTTAAGACCAATTCTCGGCCACCTACACCAAAAACAGATCCAAGCAAGCACAGGACAGGGACGTAACAATTATCATCCTAAACCAGCTAGGATTCGGCGTGAACCAATCCAAGTCACGCCTCACTCCACAACGGATCTTCACGTTCCTAGGCGCCTCGTTCAATCTGTGATCGGCCACAATCTCGCCATCTCTCGAAAGAATCCAAGACCTCCTGCACCACATCCGCCGCTTTCAACACCAAGCAACCTTCTCCTTACGAGAACTGAACTCCCTCATCGGGAAAATGGACTCGATGGCAAGCCTAATTCCATACGGACGCTGGATGGTAAGACCCTTTCACCACCACCGGATCGACGACTGGTCAAGCCCACTTCTCAACCCAGACCGACAGTTCCCCTTTCACAAAGACTTTCTCCAAGAAAGCCTCCTTTGGTGGTCAGATGTGACAAACCTAACCAAGTCAGTACCACTCCACGAACCAACCCCCAACCGACTCATTTTTACCGACGCATCAAACTACGGCTCGGGAGCCCACATGGACACCCTGGAAACTTCACGATCTTGGCAGGAAGTCAAAAATCACCACATCAGCTTCCTTGAACTACGGGAAATCCAACTAGCCCTACTACACTTCCTCCCACACATCAAAAACCAAGTAATCCAAGTCCAAGCAGACAACACAACAGCACTGGCTTACATAAGGAATGAAGGTGGAACCAAATCCATACTACTTCACAACCTGACCTCCGTGATCCTCAATTTTTGCATCACAAACAACATAACACTGCTTCCCCTCCACATTCCGGGGAACAGGAACGTGATCGCAGATGCTCTTTCTCGCCGATCACCCCCAACAGGAGAATGGTGTCTCAAGAAATCCATTTGCGAATATCTCTTCAAGATATGGGGAACACCAATGTTAGACCTATTCGCCACGAAGCACAATGCCAGACTTCGCCATTACATCAGCCCGATGCCGGACAACCATGCAATAGCAGTCGACGCCTGGACATACCCATGGCACAACCTTTTCGCATACCTGTTCCCACCATTCAAACTCCTTCCACAAGTTCTTCAAAAAGCCGAGGAAAGCCAAAGCATCTTCCTTCTCGTTGCCCACCTATGGCCGTCAGCAGCATGGTTCCCACACCTACTGTCTCTCCTAGTCGACACCCCAAGAAGCCTCCCTCATCTCCCGGATCTTCTGTCTCAACAAAAGGGCTCAAAACTCCACCCAAACCTGGCAAATCTAAACCTTCACGCATGGCTACTATCATCAAACTCCTCAAAAAGGCAGGAATTCATAAAGATGATGCCATTCGAATCGCCTCAAAAGCTACAAGGGATTCAACAAACAGAATGAACACCAGCCACTGGACCAAATGGTTTCATTGGTATTACGCAAGGGAAATTAATCCAATCAATCCCGCTCTGCCCGAATTACTAAGATTCTTTGCCGACCTTTTCGACATCGAAAAACTCAAAGGCTCAACAATTCTTGTCTATCGATCAGCCCTAAACTCAGTCTTCAAAGCAGCAGACAAAACCAATCTCCTTGCAGACTACCGAATCTCAGCGCTCCTCTCCTCCTTCTAAAACGATAGCCCCACAAACAAGAAGACTCGTCTCGGACTGGGACTTATCAATCGTGCTACAATCACTAATAGAAGCCCCTTACGAACCAATGCAAGACAGTTCCCTTCACCTCCTAACCATGAAAACCGTCTTCCTTGTAACACTCGCAGTAAGCGCTCGCTGTTCCGAAATACAAGCACTCTCTGCAGATCCTGCCTTCTGCATCTATGGTCCAAACTTCACATCTGTTACACTTCACCCAAGAACAGGATTTCGAGCAAAAACACAAAAACCATCAGAACCACCCAAACCAATCACGTTCCCAGCTCTCTCCAAATTAACAGGAGATGACCTTGAAAGACTACTCTGCCCGATCCGGACACTTTGTTTCTACCTCACCCATACCCAACACGAGGACATCCGCAGAGGCAGAAACCAACTCTTCTTACCAGTAAACCTCCAAACAGAAGAAACTTCTGCTGCAATGATCTCTCGCTGGATTAGGAAAACCATCGACGTTGCTTACGACAAGGCAAACTTGAGCAGGGAAAGAGCAACGTCACACGAGGTCAGAGCAATCTCTACGTCATGGGCACACCACAACGCCATCCCATTAGAAGAAATCCTACTGGCAGCTTCCTGGCGACACTCAACGACATTTACCTCCCACTACCTGAGGAACATGTCACGAGAAGAAAAAGATTACACCGGCTGGGCCGGGTAAAAATGTTTTCTTTTTTTGAGAGGAAAATGAATGCCGACATCGGCCATGCTGCCGCTTTATATAGAGGAGGACTGTGTCGCACGAGCGCAGTGGGAACATGCAAGCAGGCGGATACACACAACCTATAAACCTCCAGGAAACATTCCATTGAGGACAACGTAATGCTAAAATTATCAGGTTAAGTATGTTTTAGGCAAAAAAGAAACCATTTTTAGCCTGCCAGGCCGAGGGCTGGCAAAATGTGCTTTTCTAGGTTTTAAAAAAAAACGTATAATGGATCAATTTTCTAGAGCCAAAATCCAAGCCCCAAAAAACTATGCTTTTGAAATTGTCAAATCTTCAATATTGAAAAATTGTAGCATGCTTTTACAGTGAGCATCATGACTACACCAAAGGAGATTTCTAATCGTCGGTAGAAAATGTCTACTACCTGTAAATTAAAATGCATTCAGTTCCTGAGTGCTCTTTATGACTTGAGGTTTTTTCGCTCTCCTGATCCGCCCAGTGCGCAACCCCACTGCGCATGCGTCACCATGCGCAGGCCTCCTATAAAAGCAGATCCCTTGCCCATGGCGGCCATCTCTTTTCCTCAAGCTCTCGTCGCAGACGTCGCCTGGAAAGAAGCTCTCTTCTCCGTTCCCGTTCGCCGGTCGTCACAGCAGCTCGTTCGCCGCCTGCAGCCCGTTCTCCGCCCGCAGCTCGTTCGCTGCCCTCTGCCCGTTCATCGCCCGCAGCCCGTTCGTCACCCGCAGCCCGCCCGCCGCCAGCAGCCTGTTCGTCGTCCGCATACCCTATGCCGGAATTCGACGCCACCTGCTGCTGCCCGTCGTATGCTACTCGTTCGCCCTTCAACTGCCCGTTCTTCGTTCGTCGTTCGTCGTTCGCCGTTAGCTGCCCGTTCGTCGTTCGCAGTCCTCGGCCTGAGAGTTTACATCTGCTGCCGCCCATCGCCTCGTTCTCGTTCGTCGTTCGCCGTCCGCAGCCCATTCGTCGTCCGCATTTCTCGGCCTGAAAGTAACGTCCTGCTGCCGCATCGCTTGCCAGCCGCTCATCTTTCAACGCCTCGTTCTCGTTCGTCGTTCGTCGTTCGCAGCCCGTTCGTCGTTCGCACTTCTCGGCCTGAGAGTTAACGCCACGCTGCCACCCTTCACGGGTCAGCCGCTCATCGTCACCGCCTCGTTCGCCGTTCGTTATTCACAACCCGTTCGTCGTTCATCAATCACAGCCCGTTCGTCGTTCGCCGACACATCATGGATTCTCCTCCGTCTACCCTTCCACCTGACCCCAGCATCTCGCCTTTGCCGTCTCCAACCCGACCCACGGCCTCTTTGACGCAAGACCATTTGGCTTCGCCGTTGCCCTGCGCCCAACAGCCGCCATCAACCTCGGCATCTCCCGCTCTACAGCAACGTGATGTCCCGCCTCTCGACTTATCATTGGCCTCGCGTCCTGAACCTGAGACGGATCGCTTGTCATCACAAGAAATTCACCGTCTCATGGACCGCTCCATCAAAGAATTCTCTTACAAGAACCGCTCCTCAACGGAGAAGCCCCATTCAAAAACCACTTCGTATGTCCAAGACTGGATTGCTTCTTCCGACACCGATGCGCGCAAACGGAAGCGACCTTGCGCCCATACACCTTCAAAGAAACACCGACCAAACATTTCTGCAGAAGACCTTCAGCAACTCCTTTCCTGTATCCTCAACACGGAAGACGATCTCGACTCGGCTTCTGCTTTAGGCCGGCAAGCTCCGCATCGAGTCAACTTCGCTCAGCCCCCGCTTGACCCTTATGAAGATTCCCTTCAAGCCGACGATGATCCAACTGCCATCCCCCTATTTGACCTTCTCAAAGCGGTAGAAGCCATTATCCCTGACGGCTATCTCTACAAACCGGACTCCTCCGCTCCTAAACCCAAGAACAGAGGCCTTTCGACGGGTTTCGGCTATGGCCTTCGGGACAAAAATAATCGTGAAAAAGCGAAGGTCGGACAATCCACTGCCTTACTCACGACACTCCTCAGAACTGGGGGATCCCTCCTCGGGAATGGTCAACCCCTTGAACTCGACCAGGATCCGCCGCCCCCTCGTCCAGGCCGGGAATCCTGGTACTTCAGAGCAACTGGTGACGGCGCGGCCAACCCTCGCCTTTTTGAAACCTACCAACAATCTGAGTTTCTGTCAACCGAAGCGAAAATGGATTTCGGCACTGCCCTCTACATCCCCCGTCGTACCGAGGTGCCCACTGCCGTACTCCGTGAGAATGACAAGATACTCCGTCTAGGCCTCCGCACCAACTCTCAAGCCGACGTCCTCGCCACGGCCATCAACGCCCTCTGC
>JAHWFP010064944.1:0-12302 GCA_023313725.1 Lithobius niger
TTTTTGTACACGTCAGTCACCATTGGCTTGTCAGCTTAACTCTGCTTAGTGCTCCCTTTAAGGCCTCTGCATATGGGGTCAACACGGTGCAACCACCAAGATGATTTTGGTGGTGCCACTGTGGTAGCTAATCAACAAGTTTATTTCGTACTCATTTTGTAAGTTCCCAACACTTGTCAATGCGTTATGGCTGTGCTGCCAAAACACCCAATGTGCAGCATGCAACTGACGACACTGGAATCAATTTGCGGTGCTGCCGGTTGCTGGTTCCCTAAAACACATCCTCAGCCACCACATTTCTGGCCTTACTGCCAAAGCAGAGTATGCAAGACTACATAGTAGCAATGGAACCATCTGGCGGCGAATCCACGTTGGTGCAGTGTGTAGAGGCTTTTAAAACTAATCCATTCTTTCTCCCTTGTGTTAAAATTTTTGTTATATATTCGTCCAAGAATTTGAGACACACAAACAAAATAAATATTCTATCGCAGGGGAATCATGCTGTGTCACCTAAAAGAATGACTCTCGTACCATGGTGGCATATGCATTCCAGTTATGCAGATATGACCATTGGATATCATTACTCCAGTCAAGAGCCTGCATAACAACTCCGGAGAAAGTATTCATCCCAGTCAAGGATTTCTGTTTCCAAATTCGACGCCCTTTCATTACATTTTCGTTAAGATTTTAGGCATGGCATGTGTCCATCATGGTGTTTCACTTGCCTGCTTTGTTGCTGCAAATACGAAACACTGAAAAGCTCTAATAAGCTTCAAAAATTAGCCTCTGTAAGGAACAATAGCTATCTTACCAAAGTCTGCCTTTCCGACAACTAAAATCTTGGCTTTAGAGCATTACTACAAGACAGGCTAAATGACACGCGATCAGTTCTTCATGCCCAAGTTAAAAATGTGGATATGTACTAGGAATTTCACACAACTGTGTGAAAGAAATGCTTCATAAATTGCAATTCTTTAGTTTCTAAATAAATACTTTTCAATCTGTAGGATGAAAGGGACCCTGATGCAGAATTTACTGAAATACCAACCACCTGTGGAATTTGTGTAGTTTTCAAACCAAGTAAGTTTAAAAGAAATACTAATAAATTTATTACCTGCAAGTTTATGAATTACAATTTGTGAATTTTTTAGTTTCTTCATTCATAAAGCTATGTACACAAACTGCTGTAAATAAAACGGAAAAAAAGGAAACACACCAGCACAACATCGAAAATCACGCACTAAAAATAGCTAAGATTTGGTAATGACCTACACTTTTTTGTGATGGAGTGACAACACCCCGAATCACTGTACAGAAAGGTCGTTTGACCTCAGCAAGAGGGATTCTTACCAACAACTCTGGATCACTGTACAGAAATGTCGTTTTACCTTGGTGAGAGGTATTCTAACCAACAACTCTGTATCACCGTACAGAAAGGTCGTTTTATCTTGGTGAGAGGGATTCTTACCAACGACTCCGGATCACTCTTCAAAACGTTGGTTTGACTTTGGTGACAGGAAAGCTTACCAATGACTCCAGACCGTGATACAGACCTTGGTAGGAAGGATTCTTACCAGTGACTCCAGATCATTGTACAGAAAGGTCGTTTGGCCTTGTTCAGAGAGATTCTTACCAACGACTCCAGATGACTGTACAGAAAGGTTGTTTGACCTCGGTGAGAAGGATTCTAACCAACGACTCCGGGTCACTGTACAGATAATTCGTTTGACCTGGTGAGAGGGATTCTTACTAATGACCTCAGATCACTGTACAGGAAGGTCGTTTGACCTTGGTGGCAGGAAATCTAAGCAACGACTCCGGAGAACTGTACAAAATGGTTGTTTAACCTCAGCGAGAGGGATTCTTACCTACGACTTAGGATCATTGTACAGGAAGGTCTTGACCTCGGTGAGAGGGATTCTTACAAATGACTCCGGATCTCTGTACAGAAAGGTCGTTTGACCTTGGTGATAGGAATTTTTACCAACGACTCTGGATCATGCTACAAAACGGTTATTTGACCTTGTTGAGGATTCTTACCAATAACTCTTGATCACTGTACTGAAAGGTTGTTTGACCTTGGAGAGATGATTTTTACCAACGACTCCAGATCACTCACAGAAGGTCGTTTGAGCTTGATGAGAAGGATTCTTAACAGTGACTTCTGATCACTGTAGAGAAAGGTCATTTGAGGTTGGTAACAGGAATTCTTACCAAGTAATTTATACTAAATATTGACTAAACAGAAAGGTCATTTCATCAGGTGAGAGGGATTCTTACCAACATTTGCAGATCACTGTACAGAAAGGTCGTTTGACCTTGGTGAGAGGGATTCTTGCCAACAATTCAGGATCATTGTACAGAAAGGTCGTCTGACCTTGGAAGAGGGGTTAGATGAGAGTCATCCATTGCACAGTTATCCATTGGCTCGAATCCCAGTCAATAAAATGTAAATCCATAAAATGGCTTACCAAATCTACTATATTCAGTGTGTGATTTTTGGTTATGTGCAGTCGTGTTTCTTTTACTCCATCATTCATAATCTTGCTCCATGCTCATGTGTAAAGAGCATGTTATCCAATACATCACCATCATTGTAAATCTGGTTATATATTATTAAGATTTGTTTAATCACTATTATTTCCTGATATGTCTAACAGATTTATAGTTTCTTTAATATTTTAAACAAAATTCCCAATTATTCCTGACTTTGTGTAATCAATCAATACTACCAAAATTCAGCTAAACCCAAATGGACTGAGTCAAGCGTCTACCTACCAAGGTCGAAATGCTCGAATAGTAAGCATGATGTCCTATATCCTTTTTCCATATCCTGCCTATTAAAAAAAGGGCCCATGAAAATGCATTAGAACTCCTGTCAACTTCTGCATATAAATTTTTCCCCTTCATTGTGAGGTAAGCTACTTCATGCATTCAAGTGATGGTTAGAAACACAACTATTAAAATTAAATAGGATGGAAAGCCGACGGCTATCAACTATTAACAATTAAAATTGGTGCTTGGCTTACTGTAACACATGTCATTTTGTAAAAGTGACCAAAGCCTACCTTCCATTTTATTGACTTTGAATACGAATAGCACTAAATTGAAAGTGATGCTAAACCGAAACGTTTCTCTCCTTTCTACCGACCAAGGATAGTATATAAATTGTAACACCAGTAAATGTATAACACCTCATACCTTGTAAATTAGTGTTGTACCTAAGATCTGACGCCAGATTATTATTTCTTATGCTGAGGCGGGATGTTGCATGTTTAACCCGTAAAGGAATGTGTGATGCTCTGTGTAAAACTAAACTTCTAAATAATTAGACTTTACAATTTACCTTAAAAAGAATAAATAGTGGCGTGAGAGTATGCCCGTTGTAGAAAAGCACTGTCAGTTGTTGAGTATTATCTTACACTTGGTGCTAGTCGCAAGCACACATCTAATCAAAGTCCCTTCTTGTTTCTTAAACTTTTAAAATTTTAATTTTTACGGTTCTGTTCGTTTTAACACGTCCTAGCAAGTTTTACCTTGTTAAGATGGACTTTTTACTTGCAACTTAACTCATGGCTTTCTTGTGCCATTTGTAATTCTTTTTATCTTTTACACTTGGCAATTGCTCCGAGGTGAGTCGAAACGTCCATTGTTTCATGTATATTTGTGCACTTTCCTGGCTTTTACTTTATGACATTATTATCTTATGCCGCGTATATATTATATAAATGATTGCAGTCCTCCCTACAACAAAACTAAGCCAATTAATACCTGCATTCCGATTCAATATTTTTCGACGAAACTTGATCAGATAGTAGATAGGTATGAAAGGTATACAAAAAATCACGCAATTCTGTGCAATAATAAAAGTAGGGAGCCACACATAAATTGAAAACTGTTCACTTGTTGTTCTTTTGCTTCTTGTTCGGCCACCGTTTCAGGAAAAATCTACTGTACCTCCCTAAAATCTGAAACATGATCTAAGCCAGTAATTTCCTGGTTCTCTTTCCTCAAAGGAACCCCTTTTTCAGCTGGTCGAGCCATTCCGAAGTTACAGGGCCCTGAATGGTTAGTTTTATTGTTTTACATTATTTTAACCATTGTATTTAGTGAACAATACCACTCAGCAAACCGCTAGGTCCATTCTTCGTACATGTGTTATTGATTGTTGATGGTTGATGGGTAAAATGAAAGAAGACTGTATGTTGAACCAGGTTGTTTTTCCTTTTGTGGGTTGTTCGTTGGCTTAGGGTAACTTAGGTATTCGCTACACTAAAATCTTGCGCATTTGGTATTTCGCGCAATATGTTGAGCATTTGGTATTTTGTAGACCAACTAGGCTTAAGTAAGAATAAAGAAAGAAAGAATCTGTTGATTTGCTGCTTTGTTGATTTAATTTGTATTCCTTGTAAAGAGCGTGCAACTTCGATCAGGGCTCTGACAAATAAATTGAAATTGAAAGAATCTGTGTTTTAGCTAAACGCATATAGTTTTAAACCCAAACTAAGCTACGTTGTTAATTTCGAGGTCAAACTTCAATCATATAACCATTTTTTTAAGGCACACTTGACTTTTGTTTGTAACTGTACTTCATAGACAGGAAAGTTCTAAGGTATTTTTACATCACTGCATTTCGACGCTTCAAATGTTGATTTGTTTTTCATAAATAGGAACAACAGTATTATTCAAGGGAATGCAGACCAATATTTATGGAGTAATCATTCTACCTAAAGAGAGTACACCATCACTAATGAGGCCGGCATTTGTAAGTAAAAACAAGCACCTATTAAAATCAGGAGTATGGTCAGCTACCGTAGTGGTGCAGTTTCGAGGCAAGAATGTCATTTATTAGGAGTGGAATAAATTCTACCCCATGTTCCACCACTTGTTCTAGTCACTACCCCACGGAAGCCCCAGTTGTCGAAGGAGTGACTGTTTTTACTTTCGCGGAAAGTAAAATAAAATAGTCACGTATTAAAAATTCGCACAAATTACACTGTGTAGGTATGTGTGAAAATATTGGTGAAACCTACCATTTCAACCCCAGTTAGTCCAAGCACATAGTAACTCACAAGCCGTACCATTTCAATGGCCTTGAAGCAAAGAGGCGTTTGATTTCTCAAGCCAAGACCGATTGACGTAGAAATGACATGTCTTGCCTCCTGGCTGCACGACTGTTTTTGCACGTGCCGGGAAATTAATATATGTTAGCAGTGATTAGTTGAAAGTGAAATGATGTTTTTTACAATGTGAAAACTACTGGCCTGGAGCCAGAAACCTAATCCTAGACGACCTTGTGACAAGTGATGGAATACAAAGCAAGACTTCTAACAAATAGTGCCTGACAGCAAGAATGGATCCACAAGTTCATAAAAAAAACACACAAAATTTTAATTTTCGATAGTACTCTGCTGTCTTGGACTCACTAAACAAAAGATATGTACAATTAAAATGCTATAGTTTGGTGATTGAACTGGGGATTGCAGAAACGAAACTTCGGAACAATAGTGTCGTGGGTGGTTCCGAAGCATTCAGTGTATCTGGCGAATGGGGAAAAGGGGAGAGGTGGTGTGGTGTTGGTGGTTCGGTATGACATCCCGCACAGGCAGGTTCAATTTCAGCAGACATAAGGCCTCGACGGTGTGGGAATACAGGTGTGGGACAGAAAGGCTTGGGTGACCTTGGTTGCAGTGTACTCCTCGTTGTTCTTTTCTTCTGGTTCCTGGTCTTCTTGGTTGCAGTCAATCCAGGAGCCATTTGTGGCGACCTGAATGCGCATCACCCGGCGTGCAGTCTTGGTCAGTCACAAAATAAGAAGGAAACTGTGGTGAAGTCAGGCTTGCAGCATAACGGTTTGGTGATTCTGAACGACCTGACTACAACATTCTCCCAATGGCATGTACCAGGAGTCAGTCCTTGATTTGGTGATTTGTTCAGGGTCAATTGTATCTTTTTTGCGAATGTTTCTTTTGGACGATCAGAGGGGAAGTGCTCATGCACCAGTTCTGGTTTCTGCTTGGAATAAGGTACAGCATGTTCAAAAGCGGCAAACACAGGTCTTGCCTTCCTGGCGTGGAGAGGATGAAGCATTTCACTGTGGTTCTTATTCAGCTTGGTGCTTGCAGTTTTCCAAACAGTCAAGTGGTAAACATTCAGTCCAAGATTTTTCACAGCCAATTTAGAGGACGCCTGAGTGTTGCACTGCCATACGTGTGCAGTGTAAGACGTAGAGTCGGTTTCAACGCACGAAGGCGGTGGACAGATGGCAAGATTATCACTGGGCAGTGGTGGCAGCAAAATTAGTGTTGAAATGTGCGAAAAGGTCGCTGTGGGAAAGTTGAGAGCGAGTGTCTCATGTAACACACCAATGACAATGGCATGGCGTCTGGTAAATCTTGGGAGTGATGCACGAAACGTCCCATGGGCTTGATGATGCTCATAATGACAGGTTTGTGTCGGTGTACAGTGGTCCAAGACTGCTAGCAGTGAAATATCATCCTACTGGGATGTGCTGTAATGATGGCCCTTTCTCGACGGCGGAGCTTGAGACGGTCCTGGTTGCTTGTAAGGATGGTGTGCCGAGCGTAGACATGATATCCTACAAGGACATGCGTAATTCGCCGGGCTCCTGCAAGGAAGAATTGCTAAAAATTGTCAATGCTTTGTGGCCTATGAATCAGGTTCCATGATCTTAGAAGAAGGTGATTTTAGTCCCAGTTCAAAAGGCTGGGAAAGTTTGGACGAAACTGGACTCATCATCCTATTGCTCTACTGTCATGTGTTGCAAAAGTGATGGAGAAGATGATCCAATGCAGGTTGTTTTGGTTCCTTGGTTGCTTTTCACCTTGCTCAGTTCACAAGATACAATCTTGTACCTGTAAAATGGTGTAAGGGAGGCATGGGCTTCAGACTGTTTTCTGGTTGCTGTCTTCCTCAACATACAGGCAGTATATGACAGAGTTGTTCTGAATTCTTTGTGGGCGGCACTGACTTCAGTCAGGTTCAGTGCACCGATTTTTGAATTTCTTAAGGCCTTCTTATCCGAACTCAGTTTTGTCACGAGGGTAGGCAATAACTATTCTCCGGCAAGGAAAACTAGTTGCGGTTTGCTGCAGAGGAGTGCCATGAGCCCGGTTTTGTTCGCAATCCTCCTGAACGGCCTGCTGAGTGAGGTGGACCCATACTGCAATATCGTACTTTCACTGATGTTGTGGCAGTGTGGTTGGTGGGTCCAAATATTCATGAAATTTAGGTATCCTTGCAAGAAGTGATTGTCCTTATGGAATCTTAGCTGGGTGCTGTTGGACTGGAACTAGCTCTACTGAAGATGTTGATAGTTTTTTTCTCCAAGCTGCAGGGGCAACAGGTGAGCTGGTGTGGCTGGTGTGGATGTAGACAGTGTGTGCGAGTCAAAGTACTTGGGGGTCTGGCTAAGCTTAAACCTAGACTGGGCAAGAGAGGTTCGTTAATTGAAGAATGCATTGCAGGGATCCTGTGGAGGCTAGGTGGTGCATGTCGGCTTCTCCTCCATATGGTGTTTGAATCTTACGTCCAAGCCATGACTGATGACCAGTTGCCATTCCTAGCCCAGGACCAGAGAAGATTATGAAGGACATACAGGAGAGTGTAAACATATGTCTTCACACCGTGGTTGGGTGTCAACTCAAGACTGCAATTTCGGGTTGGTTCCTTTAGTGAACAGGTGCAGGTGCAACAGTTGTGGTTGTTTCTCAGGAATGTAAGTAGCGGGTGCAACGAGCTGGTAGCAAACATCCTGAAGGAATATGTTCTCAACTCAGAAAAGATGTTGTACTTCTTAGGCTTTTTTTTTATTACTTTACTCAGCTTCTTGTAAAATGGACAAAGTCACAGTGGTATTATGTGGTGCTGCATTTGCTTTTAACAGAAAACATGTGTAAGATTAATGCATAGTGAAAATCTAGTGATCGGATTGGGAGGGTTTGGGTCACTTCGGTATGAGAAAACGGGATCCTCTTCTCTAAATTTTCTAAAGCAATACACCCCGAATCGTGTGCATTGTGTGCATTTGTACATCTCTTCTGTTTTGTGTGTGCTGCAACAGGGACTTGCTACATGAGTGTGCCTCCAGCAGACAGGGCCTCCCCGGGGATTCCCTGATTCTCAGGCAGGCCAACCGACACTTCACGAAACCCTTCAGAGTCGTAGTATACTCCCAGATAGAAGGTAGTATTGTGCATCGAAAAATGCCGTCTTTTATAGACAAGGCCCAGTACCATACCTTTTTTTCGTAAACAGTTCAGATAGACGGGCTGGATCTCGCTACAAAACTTCGTTACTTAGCACCCACTAGTGGTGATTTTGTGTAAATTGACTTTACTGCTGATCTGTTGTTGTTGTAGTTAGGTTAGGTTAGGTTAGGTTAGGTTAGGTTAGGCTAGGTCAGGTTACTTGAGTCGGATTAAACGGGTTTTTTTCTGTATGCTGCTGGGCTGCATCGAGAGCTATGTAAAAAGTTTTACTGAACTGTTTACGAAAAAATATTATGCGGCCCGGTAAGCATTACTGCTGGTCGAATGGAAGATAAACAATACAGTGTTGCGAAACTTGCATTCATGACGACATTGTAGCTTCACTTCAAACTGTCTTCCATTCATTTTGTTGAAGTTTCAAATACTTACAGTGTAATAGGTTGTGTGTGCTACAATTACATGCACCGTTCTTATGGAAGAAAATTGCTGTCCAGAATGCATGGTTGACCTTTTTTGACGACCACATGCAACGTTTGACGTTGGTGTGGTGATAAGATAATTCAATTTCTTGTAATATCAGTGTTGTCGAATAGGGATTGTTCACTTCGGAAAATAGTTCGGGTTTTTTATAAAGGATGTGCAGCTCTGGACATAGTTTCGCCTCTGAAAATGTGGCCAGCTCACATAACCCAGCACTGGACATTGTTTAACCTCTGAAAATGTAGCCACCTCAATAATGCAGCACTCGATATTATTTCACTTCTGAAAATGTGGCCACCTCAATAATGCAGCACTGGATATTATTTCACTTCTGGAAATGTGGCCACCTCAATAATGCAGCACTGGATATTATTTCACTTCTGAAAATGTGGCCACCTCAACAACACAGCACTGGACACTGTTTCACTTCTGAAATTTGGCCACCTTAATAACATAGTACTGAACATTGTTTCACCTCTAAAAATGTTGCCACCCTAATAAGGTAGTACTAATCATTGTTTCTCCTTTGAAAATTTGATCACCTTTATTTGGATGTTAAGTTATACGTGTGCCCTATTATTCAACGTCCCAGTCCTGTTTGGTTACCATATACTTTTGGATAATATTCAGAAATTAGAAAGAATATAACACAAACTTAATAAATCACTTCCGGGTCTACAAAACAAGTCTTAACGAATCAAGGATGGAGTATTAAACTTGAATATCATTGCAATTAACATTACAATTTGTTTCTCTAGAATAACATCGTACTAAGGCAGCAAATTTGATGCTTGCCCACCTGAAGCAGTGAAGCCGATAAATGCCCGCTGAGGGCCGCTGCTAAGCCGAAAATCAACCGGACAGTGAGAGAGTTAGTAAAACCTGTACAATAACTAGTTAAAAAACACATACGGAAGGCAGGAAATTCTGGGCTAGTTAGGAGAAGTTCCAAACAGTGTTTAAAATAAAACTAGAAAACAATGTGAAAGCTTTAAGGAGAGAAAAATGAAAGGCACAAAAAAGAACATATAATGGTGTAATAAATGACCGAACAGAATGAGCCGTGCAATCGTGGCTGAGCGGTGAGAGATCTCAGGCTTGTAGATGGAGGTTTTCGGATCTGGTAGAACCCCTGGAAAGCGGACCTTGGCAAAGTCCCCGCCAGGACTGCCAGCCAAGGAAGCGTGAGAGGCTATCAAGCTGCTTCAATGGCTGTCGGAACTATTACGGCCAATTCTGGACAATATTTCGGCCCCTGCGATGATCGCAGGTTTTTCGGTACGAATTCCCAGGCTGGCTCCTTCCTTTGCCAGATATTTCTTCTTCTAAAAAAATCTTGTAATGTTCTAAATTGAGCCGGTTCAGCCACACTAGCATTAAATTGCTTCGGCTGACTTAAGGCTCAGAAATTAATTTTAAAAAAAAAACACAAACGCGAGGGAAAACAGAACTGAAAATGATGTCTCCAGCAGAAACATTGTCCAGAGCAATATTTTCAGCAAAGGTACGTGATTCAAAAAGAAAGCAAAACAAAAACACCCGAAAACACAATTGAAATTAACACTAAGTTTAAAAAATATGTGAGTAAAAGCCATCGCGGTGTGAAGAAATTGGGTTCCCACCCACATAGTGGTACAAAGCAAATCAGGCACTACAGCAGATCTAAAATTAACACATTGCCTTATACATGTATTAGATTTCAGCCAAGAGAAATTATTCGATGTTATAAAGTATAATAAAACTGCATCGCCGTTTACAAGCAAACCACTCGTACTAAACTGTAGAAAATATTTCGAAACGAAATATTTCTTTGTTAGTGGTGGTGGTTAACATACGAAATGCTCTTCCTGGTGATGTTGTGACAGCTCTATTTAATACAAGGTTTAAATCTAGGTTTAATAGACACTATAGCTGGTAATCCTGATTTGGTCAAGTAGTATGATGATGATGAGTCAGTGTGGTACTGTCATTTTCATGTTTCTTATCGTAACAAATTTGTATTTCGATTTTAGTTTTATCAGTACTTCATGAATACCCATTCTGTGTCTTTTATCTCTTTGTCTTTCCCTGACAAAGAAATTTGTATTAATATTGCTTTTAATTTTTAATCTCATGCAGATATCCATGTATTCAAACCCTGAGGACCTTCGAATTGGCAAATACCAGATGTACAGGGATGCAACACGATCCAACGGAGATTTAGTAGTGTACTTACGTGTTACAGAGGTAAATAAACAGTCCCTTTCACAAATTACATAACTTGTGGAAGTGTGCATTCATTACATTACTTTCTCCCGTTCTTTCAGTCACTTTATCGTAATACTCGTCATAAACCTTGCAGTGATGCCAAGACTGTTGCAGATTGTATAACTAAGTGTTTTCACGCTAAAATGATTTTCAACAAAACCGAACCCTGCAGGTTTGTATCTTGTTGCTGTTACTGAAGAATTAAACTTATATCGCCACCCAGCTACAATTACGTGCACCTTGCAAATTGTTTAACTAAGTGTTTTCATGCAAAAAAATGATCTTAATAAACAACGCTCACCTTAACACTGATCCTGAAAACCGTTACTAACTTCAGATAACACCTTATGCAATATTTTCATAGGTTAAACGGGACGGAAAGCTGATTGGTTAAATAAATACGGATGCAAACCTATTTACGTTGCCTTTTGGACTTATATGAGACTGCCTGACCGGGGAATCGAACACAGGACCTTTGAAATCAGTCAGTCTGGCTCAGCGGTAGGACCTTGGCCTTTGATTTCAAAGGTCCTGGGTTCGATTCCCCACTCAGGCAGTCTGACAAATAAGTCCAATAGGCAACGTAAATAGGTTTGCATCCATATTTATTTAATATCTTCACAGACACGCTTACTCTTACAATATGTTATTAAAAGTTCATAGAAAGTTTAATAAAACTAACTGTGACCTTAAACATGTGACAGCATTTTATATGTCTAGAAATGATTTCACCAATGCACTAACAACAATGTAAATTTATCGCTTAACGATTTAGGAGTACTTCCTCACCATTATGAACCTTGCATTTTCATCTTTTAGGGGAAATGGATGATCCTTTATTTGTATGGTCTTCAAAATTCTCTACTACTATTACTAGTTTGCGTTTGTAGTCTTAAGTAAAATCTGAGGGGTGTTTTAAACTTTTGTCTCAAAGTGGCGCCTTCAATTTCAAACATGATGATTGTGGCATCATTCCCCTGTAATGCCTTTTCATTTGTTTTCCAAATGCACGAAGCATTAATAATAAAACTGTATGAGAGAATTTCTGGATGTCTAGCCACGCTAAATTATAATCGTTTACCAGTAATTCAGTTGTTATTGCAGCTTCTGAAATAAAATGCTGCAAAAATGGAATGGATTTGATTTAACCAATCACCAAATTAAAATTGTAAGATGATATTGTCTAAAAAAAGATAAAGCATCATGGTATAATATACAACTTGGTAAACTGCCAAACCCAGTCAGTAAATTACTTTAACTGTCAAAATGGCGGTCACGCATTGGCATTTCACCATGCCACTAAGGACATCACGAACTAAATTGTGTCACTCCTGCCCTGCTTAC